>JAJHUR010087625.1:0-20508 GCA_027495735.1 Lutjanus campechanus | reverse complement strand
AGTTAACTTCCCAATGTTTTGTAGGAAGAGGATAACTGAAGCTGTTTTTCTATCTATTTTGGATTATGGAGATGTGATTTACCATTGCATTTTATACAATAAAGATGTGTGGTCCCGTCTGTCAAGAGCATGTGCCTATTTATTTACAAAGCCATCACTGGGGAATTGCCAGCATACATTTCTTCTATGTTAGTTTAGTCTTCTGGATCATATCAAACTCGATCCAATGACTGGCTTTCCCTACAAGTCCCCCATGTTTTTACTGAATTGGGAAGATCTGCTTTTAAATTATGTGCCCCAACCATCTGTAACTCTTTACAAAACAACTTAAAAATCAATATTCTGGTGTCTCGGGGTAAATTCTAATCCATGATCAATAACTGCACTGCCTCTGTTTCTACCTGTTTTATTGAATTATTTAGTATTTGTATCTTGTATTTTTATGAACAATATTCATTTTTTTATTTTAATTGCTTCATTCACCTTGTACCTCTTATTATTTTTATCTTTTGTTTTTTTATATTGCATCTTTTAAACCATTGTTTGCTCAACATCATTGTAAATGAGGGTCAGCCCTAAATGATTTTAAATAACAGTTATTATTATTAAATGTAGCCGTCATAGTGTGGAATACAGTTTTACTGCTGCTGTTGCACTTTTCAAACTAATCATTCCTGAAATATCAATGTAGACTTGCAGTGAAAAGACTAAATGGTGTCTTGACAGGGTTTTACTCTGAAGTGCTCTATGTGGCATGGAGGCTTAACAGGGACTGATCTAAAGGCTGTTGCTCTCACCTCTATTAAATCTCTAGTAAAATCCGGACCATGACTTCAGGCATTGTCACTGGTGTAACTGGGAAAGATGCAGGGCATGCTGGTCATTATAGAAATAGACCACTAGGCTGTGATGCTTATTGTAACTTCAGTGATATCTGCTGCCTTTTCATTAGACACACAGCTCCTCTCAGCTCACCGGAGCAGCAGTCTTTGACACAGGCTTCATTGTTGATTGGCTATTACTCATGATGTTTGGCCAATCAGATAGCACTGTGGGTGAGACATTAAGCGCAACTACAGAGTACAATACACAAGATACCAAGTAGATATTTATTTGTCAACAACAAGGCTGTATAGCAGGGTTTTGATTAGGTTGCATATAATAATGATAATATTATTATCAATAATAATAATAATAACATTATTATTATTATTATTATTATTATTATTATTATTATTATTATTGTGACTATATACAGAGAGAGGCTGCTACATCAAAGCCAAGTGCATTTTTAAATTAATTTAATTCTAAAAATTGCTGATCCGATCTGTGACTGAAAACTGTGATGTCCAAACTGTGGCTTTTGTGATCGGTTGCACCTCTACATACTAATGCTGCTAATAATCTTTTACAAAAAGCCAGTGTTGACTGTTTTACCTGGAACATGAACCCCACATCTTGGTTGAAAGTCCTGTGTTTAAGCCTTCCACCCACCCCGCCTCCTCCACTTTCTTTATAGTACTTAGTCTGACTTCGACAGCACATTGAAATGTAACACTAGTGGGATGCGTCCAGGAATGATGCTACAGGGGTACGTACAGCATAATAGTTTGTAGCAGAGGGCCACTGACCAAGCTGCTGTATTTGACGAGTTGGGAGTGAGAACGAGCTGATCTCACAGAGAATTTTATGGTACTGGATCAAAATGTCAAATGACGATAAGCAGTCATTCAAGAGAAGTGAACGAGGTCTTGTTAAACACACTCTTGGCCCTGCTGAGACTAAGACCACTTGATTTTTCTATGTGAAACTGCTAAAGCCTCACATTAACAGCTGAACTATGAAATGCATTCTACATGAAGAAGGGCTGCAGATTTTACAGTACAGGAGGGGCTTCATGGCTGATAGGAATAATGATTACAGTGATACAGTGATTACTAACTATTAGTATATTGAAGTATATACCAAATCTTTCACCCAGAAAACCCTTCAATTATGTAATGGTTCCACCCAGAACCTTCTGGGGGTTCTATCTAAAATGTTTTCATATTCCAAAAGTATCTAGAACACACTCAAGGGGTTCTACTGAGAACGTTTTTATATTCCAAGGATTTTATCTAGAGCCAATATAGGGGGTTCTACCAAGAACCTTTTTATATTCCAGGGGTTTTATTTTCATATTAACCCTTGACGAAAGGGTTCCTCAAGGATTTCTAACATCCAATCTTTCTTCTAAAAAGGATTCTTTGGATGAAAAAGGTTCTTAATGAACCCCTGAATCTTACAAAGAACTCTTGACAAACCCTTTCTTGAGAAAAAGGGTTCTCTAGAGGCAAATGGTTCTGGGTAGAACCCTTTTGGAACCCAGATTTCTAAGAGTGTAATAAACCAGACTTCTCCTTTAAGATTTAGCTCACTGACTATCTAAGGATGGTTTTGAGGCAAAGTAATACTACTTTTGCAGCCATCTCTGCTGTCTGTTGTTCCTCTTCTGTGAGTACACAAATTAGAAAGATGTGATGTCTGCTTCTCTGGCAAGAAATATGGATCTGTGTCCATCAGTGAGATTACATACTGTCCAAAACAGTTTGCACAGAAGAAAGAAGAAGTCTGACTAACAACATCCTTTTGTCCCCGAGGCACTTTAACCAAGGAAGTACAGCATCCTGTTTCTCAGCTGATTCTTTATTCATACTGTGACTGTGATCTTAAAGATTATTTTCAGCTCTTATTAGAAAGGATATAAAAAAGAATTTATCTTTCACATTAGAAAATGTAGATTCAAGGACTTTCTTAAGTTAGTATACAGCTCACCATCCTGAAATTCAATGCAGGCCATATGCAAGTCTAGCTGATATTTCAATAAGACCATTCTATTTTTCTTTTTTAAAGCCATTTCTCAGTGTTGTGAGCACCATCAGGACAATTGAACACTTTGCATGTGGATGCCCAGTCAATGTTTATGGTAAATGTAGTTAACTGAAGCAACAAATCCCTCAGTGCTGCTATACTGACAGAGAATCTGTTTTGCCTTGGAAATAGAAACTCTACAATAAAGACGTACAAGTACGTATATAAAAGTGTACCTTAAATAATAATGAGCAACTTAAGATAGAAGAAATATCTGTTTCCATCACATTATTTGTGCTTTCCTGAATAACATATGCGGATGCTTCCTTAATTGATATCACAAGTGGTAAGGATAATAAATGGTATTTTGTAACTGAGGTGATCAGACCTTTCGGTGTTGTGCATAATAATGATAATGTGTAATGAATTTCCAACGGAGAACTCAATATTCAGACCTTCCGGTTCAAACTGAACGCATCCGAGGTAGACGCAGCACGGGCTATGAGATTGTGAAAGGATAGTTTATCCTCTTGTAGAAGCCACAAGTCTGTTAGATATCAAAAAATGTTTTAAGAAAAATATGTTTTATTCGCAGTGTAATGTAGAAGTACTACACTTCCTACAGTCTCAGTAGTATAACAGTGTTGTTTTAGATTGGTGGAGCTCACTGTTACCATGGAAATGCTTACCACCCCCGCATACGGGTAGTTCCACTAGCAGGATAGCTAGTTAACGTAGCTGAGTCATACTACTAATGTTGTTCACATAAACACTATAATTATGACAAAAGTTAAATTTAAGAGGAAGTGGTATCATTCGCAGTGGTTTATGGGATGAGTAGTTCCTTCACTCTTAACATAATCATGTACACAGTCTTGTACCGCTGCCTCATTTTTTCTTTGCACAAAATCAAATGTTTTTACGGTCATGATTCAGTTTGTCGTTGGTTGGTTTGGTTCCGGGCATAAAAGGATGTACAAGGATTTCATGAAACGTCATCAGAGGGAATGAACGAGAAATTCACTTCTGGAACCAGAGCTGCTGAAAAAGAGGGCGGTCAGTGTTGAGCTCTATGGCAAAAAACAATTACTCCAAATTTTATTGAAATCGCAATATGGCCTATGGCAATTTTCAAATTGCTGGAGGAGCAATATGTGTTAAATGCAAAATGTGTGTCAAAATACCATTTTAAATTAAATATCGTGCTGCAGAAATGGCCTGCACGTCATAGTTTTACAGACTTAAGAAAACATCCTTGTTCAGTACAGATACTTGCAAAAATCACATAATGATGTGTTTTAAGAATAATGATGTAAAAATTAGCATTCCCTCTAATATTGCAAATCATATCGTAATTGCAATATCAGTCAAAATTACCGCAATTAGATCTTTATTTAAAATCATTCAGCCCTAGCCCTATAATTAACCTAAACTACATGATCCAAAGTAGTAAACTACTGAAAAAGCTCCTGAGATCTGACTTTAGTTAACTACTGCAAATTGCAATTAAACAAGTAACTGAACTACACTCCAACACTGCATATGTCATGGTCCTAGGCAGAGTGAGATTTGAAGCTGTGACTTTCAAGATTGCACAGGTCACAAAATAAACCCCTCTTCCAGATACAAAATGACATAAAGTGCCACAGATTCAGGCTGTTGTTTGGCAGCTTTGGCCAACAGTTCTCTATGCGTCCCCACAGCTGCACACAGTTCAGCGGTGAGACTGTTTGATACGTTTTTAATGGTGTTAAGTAGGCTTTAAGAGCAGTCTCTTGACTTTTGAGCTTGCTGCAGTCATCCTTAGCCGTAGTCGTCCAAACAGACCTGCTTTTATCACCGAGCTCTCCTGCATGCACACTCTTTGAACAGTGTATCAGTGATCATTCTGGGACAGACCAGGTTCACTTTTGGAGATATGTTTTTAATTAAATGTGTAATGAGGTAAATAAATAATCAAGAGCAAGAGTTTTCCTCAACAACAATTCAATTGAATGTATATACAGTACACCTTTTGTGCAAAAAACATGGATTCAAAAGACATTGTAAGCTGATAACTTCAAGGCACATATATATACTTTTTTTTTTTTTTTTTTACCATAATAGTATTTTTGCTGAACAAAAGGGAAAGAGTTGGTGTTTCATGGGTTAAACATACAGTCGATGGCAGATGTGCTTTTTTTGCTGCTCACTCTGTGACACCCACCATAAAACACAGCTCGCACTAATAACATGACCTCTTACCTGTGATAATGTATTAATCTTGAAAAGCAGGTGAAAGCACCGCAGCCTGCCACTTTCTGTGAATGTTTAATGATTGTGACCTTTAAATTTTCTTTTTGAAGCAGAGAGAAATCCCATTTGCATAAAAAATGTGCTCTCTTCCCAGAGCAGGAATTTAATAATTTGCATCTCTATTGACTGTAGTGGCAATTAAAGAAAGGTGTCGTGTTGACTGTGATGACTTGATTAAAAACAGTCACAGGAAGAGTGTGGCGGAGTGTCTGCTTTCCACAAAACGATGCCCTCTAGTGGTGAGTGTGGCGGACTTGTGCCTGTCTCTTTTCTCCTCCTCTCATACAGAATTCTGCCAGCTGCTCTCAGCACTCTGATGATGCACTGCAGCTACACAGTGGGTTCTGTGTCTGTCATGGTTACAGTATACAATGACTTCAAAATCATTCACTATTACTGAAAATCAAAATGGAACCCAGCCTTAAAAAGGATACTTTGGATTATATGACGTGGCCTATATGAGGCACAGGTTGATAGTCAGTGTTTAGATGCTGGTCAGGACACCGCGAATTAAGGCTTGCCTGTATATCAATATCATATCAATATCATGATATGAGACTAGATAGCATCATACATTTTGGATATCATTACATCATGATATGACAGAACTGTTGTCCTTTGTATGACAGTTAAGTGATGTCATTTTCTGAACTTAGCAGACTGTTCTAGCCATTCTAGTATTTGCCTTTACCCACTTACATCCACATTGCCCATGATTATTTATCACAAATCTACTTGCATTAATATTTTGACCAATAGTCAACCCTACAATAGAGCAATTATAGCAAAATTTTGTGCAGTAAAATGTTCTCTGTCAGTGTTGTACAATTATATATATTTAGATCTGCAATGATCAAATAATTAAATTAAATTTAATTAAATTTAATTAAATTTAATTTGCCAATGCCAACTTTTTTTGATAATCAGTTAATCGGTTTGATTAATTTTTTTAAGAGATTTTGAGGACGTCATCTTGAGCTTTAGGAAACACTGATCACCATTTTTTTTGACATTTTATAGATCAAACATCTTATCTGTAATGAAAATAATAATTAGCTGTAGCCCTAATAATGTTTTTGGATTAATGCTGCTGCTGCATTAATGTGTATGTTGCATTTTACTGTAGTACATGTTTAAGGTTGAGATCATTTTAACTACTTTATATACTGTTGGCTAGATTAATCTACAGCAATGCATTATATTCTATAAGATTATCCTATGTTTGCATTATTTGATCATTTACAGTATGTTATTTTACAGAAAATGTGTATATTAAGATATACAGTATACTGTAAAACATATGGAGATATTTTTAGTAGCCATGTTGCCCAGTCCTACATCCAGTTAGCAGAAGCAGAGATGCACAGCAAGCTATGCAATGTACTGCTGTTGGTGGGATCAGCAGTGAAAGGTAATTTAGGTCTACCTAAAAAAAAAAAAATAATCTATTTCAGTTTAAGTATATACTATTTTGACTGTTGTTATATAGGCCAGTTTTCACTCTCTCCAAACCAACCAACCAAAATCAGTAATTTTACCTCACAGAACACAGTTGCTAGTCTACCACTGCTTGTTTGTTTAGTTACTTTGTGATGTATGACTTTTGGGAACCCAAACTGTCCTTTTAAAACACCAAAGTCACACACAAACAAAAAAACTAACAGATTGAGGCCAGCAACTGCAATGCTTTGTGAGGTAAAATGACTGATTTTGCCCATGGAGTTTGGTTGGTTTGGTGAAAAGTGGAATTTAGCTTTTATAACAGCAGTTTCCTCTCAGCAAAGTAAAGCTGTGAAAATATTTTAAATATAATGTAGATGTAAACTGATATTGATTATTTTAGGTGGTAAAAATGCCTTTTGTTGCTGACCCTGTCCACAGCAGTATATTGCTTTGTTTCCCTGCTGGTGCTCTGTGTCTCCTAACAGTGGGCGAGCCGACTGACATCTACTTTAGGGAATACACTGACTATCTACAAGTACCTTATAGAACCCAACAAGTAATCCAAACTATCCCTTTAATATTTATAATAATTAATGAATCCTGATTGTACATGTCCGTGTGCACAGAACTCAAACAGCACAACTGCAGAAACCAATAACTTATAAACAAATGTTATATAAAAGATATCGTCCAGTTAGTTGTATAAATTACATTTCTTGAAGACTTCAAATAATATTAACACTGTACAGTGTCCAGTAAAGAGTGGGTAGTTGTCAGTAAAAATTCTCCTGATGCTCTCCAAAATCATCATGTGCGACAAAAGTCTGCATCCTGAACATTGTTCTTGCAGTAGACTGTGCTGTTGTTCCCCAGGGGGCAGTCTCGGAAGCTGATGCCCCCATTAGGGGTGTAAATAGGCTGAATACTGAAATCTCCCTTGAGGAGCTGCTCGTTGTTGAGTGAGACTATCTGGAAACTGGTCTCAGTCATTTCCAGGATGGAATTATCTTTCTTGGTGCCTGCCTCGCAGTAGTCATCTTTTCTGCGACCCCGGTTGTATTTCCACTTGGTGGACGACTTGGAGCGGCTCTTCTTGTGCATGTGCCAGCAGAAGATGCTGAGGAGGACCACCAGCACCACAATCACAGCCCCGCCAATCAGCCCAGCCAGCAAGAAAGGCGAGCTGGGTTCCTGCTGCGTGGCCTGCTCAGGCCCCGACGGTCTTTTGTTGTTTTCAGGGCTGAAATACGCCGGTGTTGTCATGGCCTCAGTGCACACAGTATCATCTTTGGGCCGGTAATTATTGAATGCATCCAAGGGAATGACACAGATCCGATAGGTGGACTTAGGCTCAAGATTAGCCAGTCGGATCCCCCGGTGATCCCCACCCACTATCCTCTCCCTGACGGTGTCCCCTGTCAGACTGGGACCCATCCGAGCCCAGGTCACCTTGTAGGCAGTGACTGGAAAAGCGGCCACCCAGCTGACATGGATAGCTGAGCCATTCAGTATAGCAAACGTGACCTGCAAACTCTCCCTTCGGGGGTCCACAGGTTGCTTAGTCCTCAACACCCCGCCTCTGGTTGAATAGAGGGTGGGTGATGTGGGGAAAGGACGCTTGGAGGAGGAGGAGGAGGAGGAAACATGAGTAACCAGGTGGGAGTCTGTGGACGAGGACAGGGAGTGGGTCAGAGCAGTGTCAGCTGGCGAGGTGGGGAGGGGTGCTGGCGTTGTGCTCTGTGGGCACTGGACCAGCTCACCGCTCAGCTCCCTGATCACCATGCCCCGGAACTTTTCAGGCTTATGGCACATAAAGCCACGCACGTTGAGGGAGGCCGGCAGAGATTTAAGCCACGAGACCACCCATTTGATGCTGCAGTCGCACAGCCAAAGGTTGTTCCGGACAGTGAGCTGCCTGAGACTGACGAGGCCATCAAAGACCCCCGGTGTCAACGACTGCAGCTGGTTGTTCGAAATATCCAGCCTCTCCAGCTTGTGCAACCCAGCGAATGCCTTGACAGGGATGTGATTTATCTGATTTTCCTGAAAGTTTAACTTGACAAGCACCTCCCCTGGCAGGAACGGGGGAGGGTATGTGAGCGAGTTGCGGGCCAGAGACAGCTCCCTCAAGGTGACAAGGTCCTGAAAGGTCCCTGGGGCAATCCCTTCATCCGTCAACAGGTTCCCATCCAACAGGAGGCGCTGCAGGCGCGTGACATTCCTAAACGCTTCCTCTGCAATGACTGCGATCCGGTTCTCATCCAAACGCAACTCTTTGAGATCATCTGGAAGACCAATAGGCACGCTGCTCAGGTGGTTTTTGGTGAGGAAGAGCATCTTCAGGCTCACTGCCTCACGGAAGGCCCCTTCCTCCACCCCTACGGTAGAAATGGAGTTATCATCCAAATGTAGCTCCTCCAGCCAAAGAAGCTGAGCCAGAGCCACTCTGGAGATGGTCTGAATGTTGTTCTCTTGCAGATGGAG
Source organism: Lutjanus campechanus (assembly GCA_027495735.1). Classification (NCBI taxonomy): domain Eukaryota; kingdom Metazoa; phylum Chordata; class Actinopteri; order Lutjaniformes; family Lutjanidae; genus Lutjanus; species Lutjanus campechanus. The sequence continues at coordinate 11,436 of JAJHUR010087625.1, read as the reverse complement.
AATCCGTACATTTTTGGGCAGGTTGATGGGGAACTCATCCAGCTGGTTGCCATAGAGATACACAGTCTCCACGGAAGCCACGTGGTGGAGCTCCAAGGGAAAGCCAGCGTTGTTGATTTGGTTGTTGTGGAGGTAGAGGGTCTTATAACCCTCACCGATTCCCAGAGGCACTGAGGTCAGGCTCCGCTCATTGCAGTAAACAAAGGTGCGATCACAGCGGCACTCCTCGGGACAGTTGGATGCCCGGGAGAACTGGAGGTGAAGGCCTAACAATATAGGTATCCATGGCCTTATAAAGGAGGCCCAGTCCTTATTCCATAAACGCCACTGTATCTCCATTTCACACGGATCAGAAAAAATACACCAAATCAGAGAAAAAATGATAAGAAATTAGGATTTGAAGAATCCAACAGAACAGTCTTTAGATTTTGGCTGTTGGTTTAATAACGCCACCATGTCCAGCCTGGTGCTGAAGAAGATCTTGAGTAATCCCTTGGTAATTCGTTGCCCTAAGCTTCCCAACACAAGAGCAATGGTCTCATTAAGCGATATGATTCCTTCACCAGCCACTGTCCATAATTGAGCTGGGAGACATTAGTAAAGTCCATCACATTTTCACCCTCTCTTCTCTTCTACCGTCGGGTAGAGCTGTCTGCACGGCACTGAGCGCTGACAGAGCCATGTACGACACACCGGAGGGTTATCATTGGATGTCCTCTTCCTCGCTTCCTCTCCCTCTCACGTCACACACTGCTGGTTCCTTGGACTTGACATTTGGATCCAGAAACCTGTTGCAAAATAAGAATAATGGGCAAATCAGTCCTTTTTTTCTCCTCCTCCAAATGCATGCTTTCTATTAAAGACAAAAGGATTTCTTTTCCCTTTTCTATCCCCCAAAATGCAAAGCGAGGCTTTGTAAATTGGGAGAGCAGAGCAGCGTGCATACAAATGACTTAAAGATGTGTTACATATTCCTCAGACACACGGCTAGAGGAGAAGGATTTTTGAAAAAGATACTAAGGGCAAAGGTTTGGTAAAAACAAGTTTAACAAGTCTATATGCAGATTAGTAACGTGAGCCCTAATCTAAAATGAAAACATACACTAAGCGGATTCAAACTTTTTTCTTCCTTCCCCAGTTGATAACCACAAACGTGAACAAACTGACAAAAAGAGCATTTTGAAAAAAATTCTAAGGATTAAAACATGGCAGCCAAAAGCATTTTGTGAGCAGTGAGGTGTGAGGTGAGCTGATGAAGGAGACGACTGGCCTGCTGATGAGCACCGTGAATCTGTTAGCCAGTCCAGCCCGGGAGGACAGTGTCCTGCCCCACGGCACTAAGGCAGCGGTTCTCATCCTTTTTGAGCCGTGACCTCCATAATAATCAGGTTGGTGATCATAGCCGCTCATTCCCGTCTGCACGAAAAACTCAAACATGAAGTCCCTTGCTTTGACTCTCACAAACACACTTTAAAATCCTGCAAGGCACGATTCACGAGATCATATGAGAATCCATCTTGCCAGGCTTCAAGTTATCTGTTTGTGTCTGCACCATCAAAAGTGGTGCAGCCAATCAGCATTCTAGGAGGGACTACTGGCAGCTACGAGCGTGGTTTTAGGTGTGACGACTGCAAAAAGCGTTCATGGAAGTGGCTCGTCTCAAACAAACAAGAGGTTAGCATACAGACTGTGATAGCATCAGTTATTTCAAAACTGGAGAGTATTTCTTCTTTGAAAGAAGAACAAAGAACGGCACGAGAAAAGATGTTTTTGGGAGTTTGATCTGATTGATTGAAGTTAGTCCGTGTTAGATGTAATAGACAGATGGTTCATCCGATCGCCTGCCAAGCGTTTTTACAAGTGCCTGTCCTTTTCCAAACAGTTTCTAAGGATGACTTCCCAGATGGTTCTGTGTAGCAAACCATCTGGTGAGTCGGTTTAGTCAAGACTGGCTTATGATCAAAACGTGCGTAAACAGGGGAGCTGTGTTTTTTCTGGATAAAAAAACATCGTAACATTTAAATTTTGTGACTGATAGATATTGAGGAATTATCTAATAATAAATAATAATCTACATAATAAATACGTGGAGTAAGTTAGGAAAAAAAAAACATTTTGTCCTACTACATGTAGACCCTGGAATATTACATGAGTTATTGAAATTCCATTGAGAAATTTATACGTTATAGTGTTTTTTTATCCAAACGGCAGTTCCCCTGTTCACATGTATTTGTTCACTGGCCAGTCTTGACTGGACCAATATGGCAGCGACAATGACATACCACAGCAACGGGCCAATGCGATCAATGAGGCGTCTCTATATATGGTAAAAACAATTCCCCTGTCTAAAATATGACCCAATTTCCCATCATGCCTATTGCTGCACTGCGTAGTGTTTCATGTGTGCTACTTTATTTTAAAAAACTGCGAAAGTTGCTTTCCAGCTGTATTTTTCACTTTTTTGTGTGCTTTGACCTCATGTTGAACGTCTTTAAGGAGCTGATGTCACCAAGAGCTGCTTCCTGACTCTTATCCTGTGCTGCTTGCCAGGGTATGTTATTTCATCCTTTCTTGAGACCTGGGACAAATCATGTCCTACCAAGAGAAAACTTTTTTATTTATTTATTTTTTAAAATTATTATGAATAAATTATACAACTAACACCCTAATTCCACTTTTTTCAACTCCGTAGCCCTTCTAAATCAAAGCTAAATAAGAATTATGGTTTATTTTGATTAACACTAAGAGAACTCTGAGCCACTTTAAAAAATAAAATGGCTGCTCACTACGACTATGCTGTGAGATGAAAAAATTTAACAACTGTGAGATATTCCATTTTACAGAGGTGAGATCTGTGCTGACAGAGGTGCCACTTCTTTTTAATAACTGAAGTAATATCTTTGAAATAAGTACTTTAAAAAAATGTTAAAAAACAAAAAACAAACATAAAAATAATAAATCAGTGCCCCAGTCCAGAGCCACCAAGGCAAAAAAGTCTGGACATGGCCCTGTATATGACATCAACTGCATCAGCTGGCTGTCCACTCCTTCAGAAGTTGTTTTTCTGTTATATTCATTTAATATATGTTCATAAGGAACACCTAGTGTGTGTTTTTTGTATTATAAATGATATTATATGTTGCTTATGACACTGACAAATCATATTAACAGAAACTGTAAGTGGGAAATATTATAATGGTATTTGTTACTTACAGAAATATATAAAACTTTTTGATTATACGGCTAATTAAATAATCTTGTATTTGGTGCAGCATAACCCATTAAACATTTCCTAAATGCATTCTCTTATAATACTGTGAATTTTTGTGTCTGACGGAGTTGACAAACTCAACACCTCAGCTACAAAAATGCTATTTAATTTAAAACAATCATCACCGGGAGGTTGGCCCATTACAAGGTTTAATAGCCAATACTTTGACCTTAGAAAATATATGTTCTGGCATAATTAATGTATAAAAGGCAGCCCCCCCTCAAAATATGTTTTTGTCCCAGTTCTCAGGAATGAGTGATTTTATTCTTTTCTCACAACCATCTGGCAAACCTCAGAAATTTTATTGCGACCCCCTTGGGGTGTCCCAACCCTCTGGTTGAGAACCACTACACTTGAGAATGATAAAGAGGTGACAGACTGGGTGTCACCACAAGACTTTCCTACGAAGCCACATATGTGCTCTTAATTATTGCTAAATTAGACTTTGTTCGTCTCTTTGTTTGACTCATGAAGTTGGACTGTGCTGGAGGAGAGCAGCAGTGCAGGATGGTGATGAACGCAGCCTGTCACTGGAGATAAGATGAGACAAATTCTTCGCACGGGGACCAAACTAAGATCGATGTGGGCCTCTCACGATGAGCAAAGGTGCAACTGCACGCACAAGGTCATAAGATTTAAATAAAGTGGAGAGATTTACCAGTCAACAGCACATTTATTAGTTTGTACTAAAGCTGCACAGTTCATCTAAATATTATGGAAACTGCAATACAACCAGGTGCAATATCCAAATTACAAAAGCTGCAGTTTTTTTGATTAAGGTGTAATGTGTGATACAGCTTTATGATGAAGTACTGTAGTGCTGCAGAGATGTCATGGCCTACAAAGCTCTTTGTCTAGATGTATGAAAACATGTTTGTTTTTGTGATGATGATGATCTCAATCACAGTATCTGTGCAATGTTTTTTTTAATTTTATTTACCGTATCGTGCAGCCCCAGTTGGCTCATAAACAAACAAAATACTCATTATTTAGGTGAATTCAAGAAAAATATCAATAAAACTCCTTCTACTGCTGCACTTCCGAGTTACAATCCAATAGAGTCCGTGCACTGGCACGGATGATCATGTATTATTAGTGGTTGTTAGCAGGGTGGTAGCGATGATTAATAAAATGGCACCAGGCAGCAGCAGCCAATTGACAGATTGCATTGATTTGTGGCCAAGGCAGTTCAATAGTTATGTAATGTTCCTTGGGGGGGCCAAACAAGGCATCAAACTGAGTCCAATTATGGTGACCCGACCTCACCGCGGTTATTATCAGCAGGGTCTCTGGCATCAAATCCGGAGACATACTGTATGTGCCCCTGCAAATAAAAGTAGCCTATATTAACGAAGAAGAGTGGCTTTGTTGTGGAGCAGCTCTGTCCCAGTTTGGAGGATAAACTGGCAGTTGATTCGGTTTGAGTCCATGAGGACCTTTCTTATACCTTTATTTAATTTGTTTATTTGATTTTACAGTTAGAATGAAATGGAAGAAGTGTATAAAATTATTAAAATGCACTAAAACTGGCACAGTTTCGCGTTTATTCTGGCTTTTATTTTGAAAGGAGTGAAAAGATATTCCAATAAAATTTGAACATTAGAATAAAAATCAAATTCTAGGTTTTAAAAAAATAAATGAAATCAGGCCAATTGGCATTAATATCACGTTTTCTTACCTTCAGGAGAGCAGAAAGTCTCGCTTCTGCACATCCAGCCGGACAGCTCGTCTCTCCGCAGCTGCGTGCGCTCACACTGGGCACAAAGTCCGCATCCCGCCCGCTGCCTCCGCTTCCAGCTCCCGCTCCCGCTGCGGCTCCGGACTGCTCTGACTCGGTTTCCCGGTGCTGCTGGAGGAGAACTGGAACATTCTGCTGAATGTGCAAAGTCCTGACCGACGCTCAGCCAGGCTCAGGGAGGAAATAAGGGAGGGAAGTTCAGGTCACCAGCGGTCCGCTGCTCCGCATCTTTTCTCCCCCCGCGCCGCCCCTTACGCTCACACACACACACCCGACCCGACACACAGAGACCCCCGGCCGGCCGCGCTGCTCCGGAGCTGCCGCTGAAGAAGTTCCTCCGCTGCCTTCACAGCAGCTGGAGGAGAAGAAAGGGACATGAAGCAGAGAGGAGAGCAGAGTTAGAGGCTCCCAGCCGGACACCCGCAGCTCCGCCGACACCAGCCCGCAATATCAAGTCCATAGTCTGGGTAAAGTGTTCCAGAGACTGGCTGGTTCCTCCTGAAGACCCGAGACTCTCTGTGTTCTGTCTCTCTGCCGGAGTTAACCAACCAACCAACTCTCTCTCTCTCTCTCTCTCTCTCTCTCTCTCTCTCTCTCTCTCTCTCTCTCTCACACACACACACACACACCCACTAGTCATACACCCCCCCCTCTCTCTCCCCTCACAGCCTCCTTCACCTCCTCCCCCCTCCCTCTCTCATTTGTGTGTGTTCATGTATGTTTAAACTGTATAAAAAACAGACTTTATAACAAATTAAAATAAATAAATAAATAAAAACACAGCTGGCATGGTGGTGGGATGTAACTAAGTACATTTCCTTAAGTAGGGGAGACCAGGGATGGTATTAACACCTTTTGTTTAAACATTAGCTGCAGTTGTTTTTGCTAGATCACAGAGACTTTGATACAGTGGCAGGTCTGGACCAGTTCTACCTGGAGGGCCAGGCTGGGCCCAGTGATTTTGTCAGACGGGCGCATTCAGTCCGAGTAGTCATAGTACACAAAGTACGAAGCAAAACCCAACATAAGATAAACATATTGTGATTCAAGTCTCAACAGCAAGGATTGTCTGCATGTCCAGGGCAAGTAAAATGCATCGAGCAAGTAAATTGAGCCCCTCACATGCTGGAAAAGTAGTCAAATCAAGTCAACATTTATTTTTTTTTAATATAGTCCAATATCACAAATCATAGTTTGCCTCAGGTGGCTTTATAATCTGGACATTGTGTGACACCCACTGTCCTGTGGACCAGTCAGTCCCAAAGACTGGGTAAGGACCGACAGATGGGTCATGGGAGATTTTATGTGGGTGTATGAGGAAAAACAAGAGCTTTTAAACTCCATCTAAATGCACTTTTTTATTGTCTCATTTATGAAGCAGACTAAAATGTCCTGTGTTGTTTTCCCGATGAGAGGAAATGAAAACAACGAGGTGGCCTGTGAACTCAGCCTAAATGCATTTATTTGTCATTTATAAAGTTTTAATGTGAATGTGTTTTCAATAATGTGTCACAATAGTATAAGATGATGCCGAAATGGCAGTAAAAATGGTCAGGAATGTTAATTTATGCACAAACGACCTCCTCCCAGAATTTAATGGTAAGGCTTGTTGTGAATTGGGTTGTGATGATTTGTCATTTTTTTTAAAAGTGGGCACCCAGGAAAAAAGTATGGGAAACATTGTTTTAAACATTTGAAAAGAATAAGAGGAGAAGAAGAGAAAGAATACTTTGTGAAACTGTTATGGACATTCTTTCCCCATTTTCTGTCATTTTACAAACATTGTAGTCCTAAATTTAACATTATAATGAACTTCAGTCTTTGTTGTTATTTGATGACCGGCAGCAGTTTGTACTGGGCTCTGGCCCCTGTTGCTGCCCCCTCCAGAACTGCCCCTGCATGTTTGTCTACCACAAATAAAACTCACTTGAACATCTACCACACAGTCACAGCTCATGTGAGTCAATGTCAAATACAAAGAGTTCTTGATGGCCTGGTAGCTCAGTTGGTAGAACGTTCATCACATGTTCTGATGCTGTGAGTCCCCTGCAGCGACCATGGCTTCATCTCCCCCTTTCCTGTCATATCTTCAGCTGTCCTACAAATTAAAAGCATCAAAGTCCCCCCCAAAGATACAAAATACAAAGAGGTCTGTTGTTACTACAGTAAGGTGAGTTACACCACTAGCAATGAGAGGTAATTTGCTAAAAATCCAATTTATAAAATAACAATACTGAAGAGTGTGCATGTGTGTAATAAGGGTTCAATCACTGTCACAGTTGTGACATGTGCAGCTGGCTGCCTCTGGGGTGCAGCCTTGACAACATACACCCAAACTTCCAAGTGTTCCATGCACACAATGCAGAAATTCTCATTATTTTAATGAACTGTTATAACTGTCCCCTGCCCAAGCAGCCAGTACATGGCTAACTGTTTTAGTATGTTGCTTGAAGGCAGCATTAATGCAAAACATCAAATGAAACCAGAGAAACTGCTTCTTTAGGGTCATTACATTTTACTTTTTTGCCAGAAAATCTGTTTTTTGGTTGTTAAATTCTCAGTGTTGCTCATAGAGACATACCGCAACATCACCACAACTATTTTCTGATTGCTCAGACTAAGAGGGTCACAACCAACCTAGTGTTACAACACTCCCCAGTCTCCCCTACTTAAGTACAAGTTCCAGGTACTTGTACTTTACTGGAGTATTTCCATTTTATGCAGCTGTAAACTTACACTCCACTACATTGCAGAGGCAAATATAGTATTTTTTTTTACTCCACTACATTTGTCTGACTGCTTTAGTTACAAGTTACTTTACAGATTACAATTTTTCATCCCCTTGCTGTTAAGTGAAAACCGTGTATCTCCAGATGTGTTGATGTTAGATGTTTCTGATTACGTAAGTGAAGGATGCGATGTTCCTTTAAGTGATGAGAAAATTCTCCTCCTCCTTCTGAAGCTAAACAGACTCTTGAAAAACCCAGTTAGATCAGCTGACACAGTCACAAAGCTGCAAACAGGCTGTTTTTTGTTTTTTTGTTTGTTTGTTTGTTTGTTTTTTTTTACTTTTGAGAGATTTGTGATTCTAACAGGAAAGCCATCCTAAAACATATTATGATCTTATAGACCATGATGCATTGCTGAAGATTAAATTAGCCAGCAGTCTACAAAGTAGTTCAAATGAGTACAACTTTAAACATCTACAGCAGTAAAATGTAACACATTAATGCAGCAGTAATATTCATCCAAATACATCAGATATCATATTAAAATACTGTCAGGGAACATTTTACTGCAGAATGACTACTCTTACATTTAAGACTACTAATTTAAGGATACATTTGGCTGATAATACTTAGATACTTTTACTTAAGTAAGGTTTTAAATGCAGGGTTTTGACTTGTAGTGGAGTATTTTCACTGTGTGGTATTAGTACTTTTATTGAAGTAAAGCTCTGAATACTTCTTCCACTATATGTCAACATGTGTAAATGGGTGACTGTTCAAAAAGAGACAAACAGAAATTAATCAGAAGTAAGAAGAGTTGTGTTCTTCAAGCTCCTCATCCTTATAAATCCATGTCCCCTATTAATCCACTTTAATCCCTTTTCCCATTCCCATTGTCGCTTTTCTCACATACAGGCCTGTGGTTATAACCAACAACATAAATGCAAGAGAAAGTACATGCAGTCAGTGCTTTAATTGTGCCTGAAAAGTTGAGCCTGTCCAATGCTGACAAAATTCTGTTCAAAACAGACAGAACCTGTTCCTAATTACCATATTTTTTCCCAAACCCGATTACAGCCTGATGTTTTTCTTAACGAGCTTCCTTATATGCACCAAACATAGGAGTTTTCAGTGAAAAAAACTGGGGAGAAAAACAAACAAAAATTAAAGCTGCAAGCAGCGTTGAACGGGCCCTCGCACCCCCGCACCACCCCCGCCTGCTGCGGCCGCGACCGTGTTGCCAGAGGCCGACTGGTACACGAGGTGCTGAATTTTCACCCCCTTTGGACACTGTAGGAAGCAATGCGGTGTTACTTCCTGTCCCCACCATGTGGTGCTATGACTATCACTCGTGAGTTTCATGTAGATGTGTTCAGGCTGGGACTTTTATCAGACATGTGAGGTTTGCAGCAGATTTGAACATTTAATCTCATGTTATAGCAATTTTGTGTTTCATGGCGAGACATCAAAATTCGCCACTCCATTCAGTGCTGACCAAATCTTGTAATACCTTTTGATCACACACTTGGCTAGATGGTACACACTTGTTTTGAAGTCACGGTCAAGTCGGATTATTTCTGTGGGAGGAGTTCATTAAAATATGATGCCAAGAAAATGCTAAAATTGACCATGGAATTCAAAATGGCCGACTTCCTGTTGGGTTTGTCCTGTTGGTTCAAGACCTTTTTTTGCATCTGGGTGTGATACATGTATGTACCAATTTTCATGCATGCCGGTGAAACATGCTGCGTGGGCTGCTGTTTAAAGGGCATGACCAAGCCATTTGGCCTTGACCTGTCCTCTAGCGCCACCATCTGGCCAAACTTTTAAATTAGAATTAATTTATCTTGAAAAGTTTTCATCCAAATCTTCTCAAATTTACTGACAATATTAATGACCACAAGAGTATGAATCCTATTGGTTTTGGTGATGATATGACCTTTCCTGCAGCGCCACCATCAGGTCAAACTTTCAGTTTTAGAGTTAGTGTATCTTGAAAATCTTTCATCCAAATCTTTTCTAATTTGGGGTGCACATTCATGTCACAGAATGAACCATACTGATTGATGTTGGTGACCCCCCACCCTTTCCTCTCATAAACGTATTTATTTACTTATTTTTTTTCTCCTTTTTTGTAACATATTTGTGGTTAGTCACTATAAAGTCTCACTCACCCCTCTTTTGTTATCCGGGCTTGGGACCGGCAGTGGCAGAGTTACAGAGTTGTTTTTTTGTTTTTTGTTTTTTAATGATTTAAAAAAAAAAAATAATAATAGTAAAGATAGTAATAGTAATAATGGTAATAATAGTAATAATTGTAATAATAATAATAATAATAATAATAATAATAATAATAATAATAATGGTAAAAACAGTAATAGTCAAAATAGTAATAATAATAATAGTAATAATAATAATAATAGTAAAAATAGTAATAATAATAATAGTAATAATAATAATAATAGTAAAAAGAGTAATAATAATAATATTAGTAATAGTGATCTGATGTGATCTGATCTGTGTCCTCCTACTCCGTGTCCTCATGTTTTCTTCTTCTTCCACCTTTCTGGTTTTCTGAGCCCCAGGAAGTGACGCGTTCTTTTCCAGAGTGAAGGTGTGTTTGTTGCCTCTGGGCGCCTCTCCTCTGGGGCCTCAGCCTGCTCCACGGGTGTGATGGGCGGTTCAGCTTGTATGGGTACCTCTGGTTTGATTGTCTCATCCTCTGGGATTTGAGTGTCCTTCAGACGTTTGATGTCCGGTACATTAACACTGGACTGCTGACACAGCTCACGGCTCCTCTCCTCACGCCAGGCCCTTTTTCGGGGAGGCCGGTCAGCCTCAAGCTCAGCAGAAAGATCAGAGGTGAGTAAGATCTGACTGTTGAGCTGAGCTTTTAGCTCCCCGGCCTGCTCTTCATAATATTTTTCCATCTCGAAGGCGTTTTGCTGCAAGATGCTGATCTGTTGTTCCATCTCTTGACAGTAGCGGCCCTGCTCTGCCTTCATGTCGTTAATGACCATCCAGCCGTCCGCAATCGTGGCTTTGTGAGCCTGTCTTTCTTTCTCAAGCTCTTGCTGAAGGGCATTGGCCTGCTCCCTGGCTGTATTGACATCAGCCTCATAATTTTTCATCTTGAGGCCTGAAATTGTCACTTTCTCCAATTCTTCTTGGAGATGTTTGTTCTCATTGGTATGCACCTCCAGCTGAGCAATGAACTGCTCCTGGCTGAGGGCATATGCCTTGTGCAGCTCCTCATACTGTTTCTGAAGGACTGCCTTCTTCTCGATTTCCCTCACAAAATTCTGCTGAACGGTTTCAGCCTGCTGCCTGACACTGATGATTTCAGCTTCATACCTTTGGCAAATCTCCAAGAAGAACTGGAAAAGCTCAAAGCTCCACAGCATGAGAAGACTGCTCTTGAGTCTCTCAGCCTGCAGCTCAGCTGTTAACTCATCCTGGTGTAATCTGATCCTTGTCAATATGTCTTGGAGAAGCTTGTTGTCGTCCTTCTCCGCCTGAAGGATAGTTTCAAACTTTTCTTGGCTTTTTATGTAAGCCACCTGAAGCTCCTCAAAATCCCTTTGCAGATCTTTCTTCTTCGTTCTCTTGATCCTAGTTCTCACCATAGTGGCAATCCTTGCAGTGGAGAGCGTCTCTGGATCGCTGTACTTTTCCAGCCTCTCCAGCTCTGCCCTGGT
>JAJHUR010087616.1:0-16495 GCA_027495735.1 Lutjanus campechanus | reverse complement strand
TTAGTGTTTCATTCCTGGAATTCCGCATTTGTCAGGAAAAGTGAAGAGGACAGTTTTTAACAACAGAACAAAAAGTTAAGCTGCCTATGGCAGAGTACTTTTAGAAATCCTATAGCTTAGTTAAGTAGGAACTTTTCTCAATTTTGCAACAAGGATAAAGTTAGCAACCAAAACCAACAATGGTTTATGCCTACTTCGTAAAAAAAAACAAAATATAACTAAACGATAAAGAACAATAGAACTAGTATGTTTTTTACCACCACACTTTGACCTTACACAGCAACACCCGGCAACTAAATACTCTCTACACTGTGTGTATTTTCATATGTGTTGTCAGATGTGACCGCTGGATGAATCTTTTATCACAAACAGTACAACCAAATGGTTTCTCTCCTGAGTGGACTCTCATGTGTATCCTAAAGTGAGTCTTCTGGTGAAATTTTTTACCACAAACATCACAACCAAATGGTTTCTCTCCTGTGTGGACTCTCATGTGTACCTTGAAATGTGTCCTCTGGTTAAAACCTTTGCCACAAACACCACAGCAAAATGGTTTTTCTCCTGTATGGAGTGACATGTGGGTGTTTAGATGTCCCTTTGTTGTGAATCTTTGACCACAAACAGCACAGCAAAATGGTTTTTCGCCTGTGTGGACTCTCAGGTGTCTCCTATGTCTTGCAGAGTCAATAAATCTTTTCCCACAAACACCACAGGGGAATGGTCTTTCTCCTGTGTGGGTTCTCATGTGTGTATTCAGATGTAGCTGCCAGCTAAATCGTTTCCCACAAACTTCACATCCAAATGGTTTCTCTCCTGTGTGGATTCTCATGTGTTCTTTCACATTTCTTTGGTCCCTAAATCTTTTCCCACAAACATCACAGGCAAACTCTTTCTCTCCTGTGTGAACTCGCATGTGTGCCTTCAGATGTGGCTGCTGATTAAACCTTTTACCACAAACATCACAGCCGAATGGTTTCTCTCCTGTGTGGGTTCTCGTGTGCGTCTTAAGATTGCCCTGATCTCTAAACCTTTTCCCACAAACATCACAGGCAAATGGTTTCTCTCCTGTGTGGACTATCTTGTGCGTCTTCAGATGCTGCTGCTGATTAAATGTTTTGCCACAAATGTCACAACCAAATGGTTTCTCTCCAGTGTGGACTCTCTTGTGTGCTGTCAGATGTGGCCGCTGGTTAAATGATTTACCACAAGTATCACAACTAAATGGTTTCTCTCTTGTGTGGATTACTATGTGAGTATTCAGATTTGCCTGTTTTGTAAATCTTTTCCCACACACATCACAACCAAATGGCCTCTCTCCAGTGTGGACTCTCATATGTACATTCAGATATCCCCGAGCTTTATATCTTTTACCACAAACATCACAACCGAATGATTCGTCTCTTGTGTCGACTTTCACCTTTGAATCTACCTTTTTCTTCAGTCTGCAAGTTCTCTCATTAACCAAACTGACAGAGGACTTTTTTCCTGAATGACACAACATGTGTCTCTGAAGACACCCCTTGTAGTGGAATTCTTTGCCACACTCAACGCAACTAAAGGCTTTTTTTCTAGTGTTACATCCCCCATCAATTACAGGGGTTTCCTTATTTTTCAAGGCATTTACACCTGACACAGGTGCCCTGGTCTCCTTCCGATCATTGTCGCTGCCTTCAGTTTCAGTTTCTGACAAAGGTTCTTGCCATTCATCATCACCGACCCCATTCTCAGTAGAGTCTGAAGCCTTTTCATCAGTATTTGGCTGTTGATGACTATCTGGATTTGGGTTTCTGGCAGGTTCTGATCCTCTACAGTCCTCTCCATCAATTTCTGTTTTAGTTTGTGTTGCTGAGCTTCTGACTGGAAGCTCTGCCTCTCTGCTGTCCTCAGTTTGGCTCTGATGAAGCTGAGGTTTCTCTTCATCATCTTCACTCTTCAGACTGACAGCAATGATACCAGCCTTCCTCAGCTCATGATGCTGCTCTCTCTCCTGACCGGTCCAGAGCTCCTCCGGTTCCTCTTTTATGTGCAGAGTCTCTGGGCGCTGCTGGTCCAGTGCAGAGCTGCATTCAGAGGGATCCCCAATCAACACCTGCTGGACATCTGCAGGAAGCACTGAAACACACAAAAAATAGTTGGCAGCCATTTTCTGAAAAAATAAAAAATCAGTAAGAACAAATCAATCATGGAAAGACAGAGTTAATTTTATAAATAATAGGATAAAGGATGAGAACATGTGTGATTATAGTGATGCTGCACACCAGTGATGGCAAGTCTTTCAAATTAAATAGCCAACTATGTTGTTTTTAACAGCCCTCCAGAACAACATTCAAGAACTACACATAGAAACACTGTCTGAACTGACACCTTGGTTATGCCACCATACCAACGGTGGTAGAAAGCAGGAAACCATCACTCATCTCCTGTGTGAAAATCCAATAACTTGTTGAACCATCCAACAATCTGACCTACTCACTCAGTGGACTTTGTGGCCGTAAAAAAAATTTAATGTAATTTCCCCCTTTTCTCCCAACAAGCAGTGTTCTCATTCCCAACAAACGCTGACTGAACTTTGTTAAAAGAAAAGGGGATGCATCACAGTGGTAAACATGCTCCTCTCCCAAGAATGGGCGTAGATTTAGGGCGCAGATTTAGATCGGTTTGACCATTTAATATTTTGTCTTTGAACTGTAAAAATCAAGTTTTTTTGAATTTGTTGCATTTCATTGATTACTAATTGAAATTACTCAAAAAAGGAAATGTGGGCTGTGATGAAGAGGTGTGGAAGCAGTGCGACGCCATCATTCTTGAAGTCGTCACTGCTGCACATTTGCATTTCTTTGTTCTAAAAATCGGGTATTTCAAAACCAGAATCCAGATCCAATCTTCTTGTGGGGCATTTCAAACTCCACAGAGCAGATTAGGATTGTTTCAATACTAAAAATCAGGATAATCTTGATCACACTGGAGGGGCTGATTCAGCATGGATTCAAGGTGGATGTAGAAACATGCAGGACACATAAAACATATTATTCTTGAAAGAACGAGGAGGACAACTGGATGTTTACATGTGGTGCTGAAAATGCACTGTGCATACCTGAACTACCTGTGTGTAAACCCGCAGCAATCATGCAACATAATTCTCGCCTGCTTCAAAATATCACTCAACACTGACAACACTGACAGCACTGCAACCAGATGGACCAGCTGGTCAATGAGAGACACTCTAGAGAACTATTATATTTTACTTCATGTACCTCTGCTGTCCTCAGTCTGCTCCATCTCTTCAAACCCTCTGGGGTCATCTGGTCTGGGTCTCCTCGTCCTCCTCATCCCCACTCCACCTGCGATTCCCTTGTTTACAATCCGTGCTTGCAAGTCAGAGATGTATCTGTAGTTTTTCTCTGCTTTCAGGGCGTACACAGTGTATCTTCTGCCGTTTTTATTGTACAGCCTTCTGAAACTGGAATTACACAAATTCAATACCAGTTACTCATTTTAACAACTGCAAACTTTGAGAGCACAAAAAGTGTGTCCCAGTATTGTAAATAAGAATACTCTCAAGTGTAAAACATACATCTCTTTGCCTTCCGCTGTTTTCACTGTGGGTCGGTTCCGGTGGTAATTATAGTCCAGAGCAGCAAGCAGAACTCTTGCTTCATAAACTGGACGACTGAACGTGTAGCGCTTGTTGGCATACAGCAGCACATGATTGTGGAATGCCTCCAGGTCTGCAGTTGATCTGAATGAACAAAAATATCCAGATAATTTAAAAAAACAACACACAAATAGTCATAATGTGTGAAACATGTAGCCACACTTTACCTGAAGCGCATGTATTTATGAACATCCGTCAGCCAGCGCTTATTGACAATGATTTCCTCTAAAGCTTTGTAGCACTTGGAGTCTTTCTGGATCCACTCCTTGTCACGTGTGTCTTCCAGGTGTCCGTGTTGGCAGCTTCCTCGACTCCAAGTGTGAATGTCACAGACGTGGTGCATGATACCAACCCATAGTGCCTGAGGAAAAGAAAACAGCTCTATAAAAATATAATTCATATGGAGATGAATGAGTAAGAGAAGAAATATTTATAATTCATGTGCTCACAAGAAACTGGTTGCTTGTTTCACCCGTCTTACAACACCACCAAAAATGGTTCACAATGTCTTTCAGCCAGATGAGGAGGATGGACTGTCCGTTTATCTTTGCTGCCTTGAGGACAGAAACAAAACATACACAATAAGGTAAAACATGGGTATTCAAACATTTTTCATCTCGACTACATCAGACAGTTGTTGATTGATTAACACAACTTCAGCTCGATACAGAAATCTACATTTTTGAACGCCAACAGTCAGAATAATTTACACTTTGTGTTGCCCATGCAGACGGAGCCTGCATGTCCCAGTGGAAGTCGTGGTGGTTCAGAGGGTTAATGCGTTGGCATAAAGTGGATTAGATCGTTCCCAGTAACTGAAGTGAATTCCAACAAGTCACCAGTTTCATGTTTAAGTTTCAAGAATGGGTTCTCTACAATGAAACAGCAACTATGGTGACTAACACAGAGGTGCTACTAGATTAATTAAGAGGCAGCACCTTAGTTTGAACTGTTTGACGAGTATTTTTAAATATGCATCGGTTTCTTTTGTGTGTACACTTTGAATTCTTAACAAGGTTAATTTAATTTAATTTATCAATCATTTTATACAGGGTTGTATGATGAGATGTTAGCTATGTTCAGCAAAAGAGTTAATGCATCATAAAAATGAAATTCTTCTTCATGGTGGAATGCTGAGGATGAATTTACGTGTCTCACAGCCTGAAGAAAGAGGAGGAGGCAACACAATTTCTTTTTGAGGACTTAAAGAATAAAGAACCAAACCTTTATATTATATTTGTAGCCTAACTTTGGAGCGTAATTATCCCCCTTCTCAACAAGCATCACATCTTTGTTGCCTTCTGTTATATAGTTTCATATGATACCATGATCCTAACTCTAGCCTTAAAACTGAGCCCATTACAGCCACTGAAAGACAGACAGATCTATCAATCACACACACACACACACACACACAGCACAATACCTTCCAGGTTTACAAGATAACATGAGACACTTATTAAACTCACAGCAGCTATTTTGTTGGCCAGCCTCTTGGCACCGTGCCACACGTCCAGACTGTGATGGATCCCAAGTGACTTGTATCTGCCTTCGTCTGGATCTGTGAAGTGGAGAGTCATCTAACATCACTACAACAGTTCAGCCATCTTTTCTAAACATGTATTCATACATTATTTATCACATGAGTACTTACTCATAAGGGCTCCGATCTGGGCATGACCATCTGTGCAGATCTCCACTATCTTTACCTCTGATGTCAGCTTGTCCACAGTCTCAATAAAAGCCTCCTTCACCAAGACGTCAGAGGTCCAGGATGGATGCTGCTTGCCTACAGTGGCGACATGAATGATCTCCTTGGTGTGATTATCCATGGCTGCGTAGCTGCAGTACTTTGCACAACAGCCTGGTGAGTCATTTCTGCCAGCCGCTGAAAAAAGTAATTGAAAAAAAATCCAGAAATAAGTTTGTTGCTTACATACAATCACAATCTGAAGTGGATGAGAGATGTGTGGTAGTTGCATGCTCCCAGTTTGGAAAGGCAGCAGGAACACCAGTGTAGCAACCTAAGCAATGAACTGCTGTGGACAGGGTCAGCAGCAACACATATTTTAGCCACCATGAAAAAGAAAGCAATATCGGTTTGTGTGCACGCTAGGCTTGGGCAGCAGTAGCATATACCAGGGTATTAAGAAATCCTACTTTTCAACAGTCGTAAACACAGACGCTCCTCTTTCTATCAAACTGGTATGGAGACACTGTATTGTGCAGCACATTCCACCAGAGGTCCGTCTCTCTGCCGGAGGACGAGGCAGTGCAGCCGAGAAACTGTCTGGGGGATAACGTTACAGGACTGATTAGTCAGAGTGGCATGTAAGAAGAAAGCAAGCGGCCGACTGATAATTCTGTCTATGGTGCCAAAGAGTGATGGTGAATGCTCGCTGAGTGAAGGAAAAAGTGAGCAGTGAAGTTGTCAGTCTGGCAGTAAATGTACAGTTTAGGTTTGAGTTTGTCAGTGAATAAAGGCTGCAGCTTCTCAAGACCGAAGCAGAGCTCCTGAGCGTGTGTGTTTTCAGGTGGCTAAAATACATGTTGCTGCTGAGCCTGTCCACATCAGTACATAGCACCGGTACTCCCGCTGCTTCTCCAAACTAGGGGGTGTGTCGACCGGCATCTACTGTAAATAACACACTGACTATGAAGAAGTACAACCCCACTTCAAAAAATCCAAACAATCCCTTTAAGCTACGCACCGAGAAGCACAATCTTTTTTTTTTTAAGGCGACTGAGGGCCTTGGTCCTTCTCTCTTCCCAGAAGTCCTTTATCGTGTCCACGCAGTAATTGTCCTGGATGGAGAAGAAGGTGTCCTTGCTCACCATCCCCATGTTCATAAAGCTGAACAACAGGGCGACCTTTGCATAGTCGTTGCCAGACAACAAAATGTTGGTGGACAGGAGAAAATCTCCAGCTTGTATCCCAGACTTCATGACAGGCTGAGAATTCCACCTCCACACTCTGTGTCCATTGGGGCAGATCTAAAAGTCAGATGAAAGTAATAATTATGACATGTGCAGGACTGGAAGTTATGATACACCATGACTGTCAAGACTTACCCATTCAACACTTGCTCCTGTGCCCTTGGAGGTGATGTTGATCTCAAAGGGAGCAACACAGTTGCACACCTCACCAGTCTTCAAAAGGCCTGTACATTTTTCCACAGGCAGGATCACAAACGTAGCCAGTTGTCTCAGGCAGTCCTCATATACTACTGAAGCTCTGGAACCTATGATGTCTTCTTCATGAAGGACATGCTTTGGTTCTGGTAAAACAGGGTCCTGATCACAGAGAGGTTCATCCGGAGGGTCTTCATGTGAAGGATGGTCATGCACGGTCTCATCGATTCCAATGACTGGAATCCGATCAGTGCACGGTGCTTTTATTAAATCTCCACCCATCCTGTCGAGGCACAGCTTGAGTTAAAAACTTTAAAAACACAGACACTAGACAACAACAGCTGCGTAAAGACCAATAACAAACCGTATACAAATTGGTGGAAGATACTCTTCAAAGCTGTCGTCCTTCTCTCCGACATCTTTTTGGTCAAAGTAACGAGAACCTTCTTCTGCCCAGTCGATTCTGTAAAGACGGACATATTCAGAAAACAATCGCTTCTAAACACTAAATGATAAATGTCACTTTGAAGGACTACTTACGCACTGTTCCAGGGGTCATTGATATTGTACGCGTCGATGCCATTTATGCTGTAGAAATAAACACATTAAAAATATATAACGTATATAAAACTAAGGCTGAGCGATTCATGACGTTTGTGAAAACCTCGTCAAGCCAGCCACCACTTGCTTTGTTTCACTATGATCATGTTAATAAAGCCTCTTTGAATTGAACTGAGTAATTGTGTTAAACAATCATGATCTTAATATTCATCTGTTACCTTTGGTTGAGGTCCTGAGTTTCTGCAGTTACATTTGGATGCTCATCTCTGTCTGTCCCACTGGACACAGCTGGAGCTGTGGCTTCAGGCGGTCTTCCCCTCATGGAGGCCGGTGTAGGGCGATCTCTTTCATAGCTGGAGACACAACGGCAATAAAAAGAAAATAAGTGCTACATGACACAGTCACACACCCCTGTTACATCCCAGGGTGCAGGCTGGCCTGCAGGAATGTACCAAAACAAATCCAATCCAAGTGACTGAATGTTACAATGCCAGAGTAAATTAAATACAACAAAGTACATCAGTTTTACAAAGGTAGAATCAGGAGAGACCCATGGATCATTGAAATGAACAGTTTGAACAGTATTATACTTGAACAGTGAGAATGAACAATTTACAGTTTTATACTTTGTTACACACTGTTGACTTTGACATGTAATGTGTTGCTACGCTTGCAAACTGAACGCAGCTGTTTTGCAGAGTGAGTTTGTTCTGTAACTGTGAATTTTCCTCGCTTCATACTCCAAACTACAAACTTCCTTTTTGTCTCTAGGAACAGTCTGTCACATCTGTTGGCCTGTGTGAAATGCTGCATAACAGTTGTGTTCTGTTTGCAAGCACAGGAACACACTACATGTCACACTGCACACGAGATTTCCCAGAGCAGCCCCTTTTCTCTGCAAAACATTAGGTTTTTCAGGTTGACCATCTCTGGAAGATGTGCAGCAGAAGTCATGCGGACTGAGACATGGGGTACAGGAGTGACCTGATGTTTTGTTTTTGGTTTTTTTGCCTTGTTGTGAATGGTGTACGCTCTCTTCCTGTACATGTCTGACATCAGCATCACCCTTGGTAAAGCCTGAGCCACTGTCATGCAAAGTGTTGTCTTGGCGATACAGCAGCCCAGATGTTGGCTAAAGCGAGATCAGTGAAGTGCATCAGCATCTAAATTTTCCACTTCTTGGTTCGGAAGCTCCTTCTGTTGTAACTCATCATCCTGTCTACCAAGTCAACCCCACCGATGGTGGAGTCACATATTGTTTTTGTTTTGTATATTTGTGCCAGATGCAAGAACTATTTATACTCTTGTTGGTTTCTTCTTCCTAGTTAGCGGCCTCATAGCTTGTTACTATTGCAAAAAAATTGTAAAATTTCTATCCCATATCAAAGTACAAACATTATTACACACAAATAAACAAGTTTCAACCATAAAATCTGACGAGGTTTTGTACCCTGTCCACTTTTTTCTTGGCTGAGATGCCCGCCATCTTGTTTTTACACTAGTTAGTGTATTGTGCTTTTACTGCCACAAGATGGCAGAACAAGTGTCTGCGAATGAACGTATAAGGTGCAGAAAACCCAAAATGAAAGATATCAGACAATTATTGGTCGGATCAATTACCAGTCCAGCAGAAACCAGGCGACTTCGGCGTCGGTCTGAAAATATTTGTCCCTCATCAGAGCTTTCCATCTCGGAAACGACCCACCGATGTTTACTCGTGTGTTCCGCCGCGGTTTGTTCCGAGTCTGGGTTTCTTCTTCATGACTTGGCTGCGTCGACGGCGCAGTTTCTCGCTCAAGAGCTTTTTCTTCTGTTAAATAATAATTATGGTCCTCCATTTCTTAAAATGTGGATTCTCAAGTCCACCATACTGCTGCTGCTTCGTCCTCTTCCGTCTTCTTCTTCTTCGCGTCTGTTGGCGGGACATTTATGTTCATACCGCCACCTACCGTACCAGCGTATATAGCGCAACACTTGCTATTGATTGATTGATTGATATATTTTTTTTATTTCGAACACGTAAAAAAGAAATTAAACAGTAAAATAAATACATCAAAATTACATTAAGAACAACAAAATAAAATCGGAAAAAATACATAATCTGCTCAACAAATTCACTAAAGAAATTATCAAAAAACAACCATTTTTTAAATTTAATCCTACTCCTCCACTGTCTCATTATTTGCAAAAAATATATATTTAAAACATTTAATATAAATAATAATTGTCTTTTATATGCACTTAACTAATTAGCAATATCTCACATATGAATAAAATAAACCTTTAATTAATTATCTTTATATTTTGTCCAGTATATATTTACACATTAACTATTTTTTATCCTATATATCAAATCATTGGCTAAACATGTTTAGCTTGTGTAAATACATATTACTTATTAACAAATAAATAAATATTGTCTCCATAATATTTAACTTGTATACCTATATATCAAATCCTGTCTTGTATCCATATGTAAATCAATATACACATGTGAAATCAGTGGTGTAGGAAAATCCCAATTAAAGTACTAATACTGGAAAGTAAAAATATCAACAGTCCTGCACTAAAAATGTTTTTAAGTAAAACAATGTGAGAATAATCAGAAAAATGTATTAAATGCATAAAAAATTTTAAGAGTCACGATATTATATATGATCATATTAGATGATTCTGATTCATGCATTATGTAGCTGGAGGATTTTACTGTTGTAGTTGGTTGACGTGAAGCTTATTTCAAACTATTCTTATTATCAGAGCAGCACTAATGATTTTCATCAGCATTTTCTCTTTGTAAAAATTCAGGAAATAGTCAAAAATGTCATCACAATAACCCAGAGCGAGCGAGACCTCCACGATGTTCAAACCTCAACATTATTAAAAATACATTTAAATAATTAAAAAGAAAAGCAACAAATATTTAGATTTCTGGAGCTGGAACCATGAAATGTTTTACATGAAGAATGAGTTAAACCAGAAGTTTTCATATCGGGAGGCAGGTCTTCCCACAGGGGCCCCAAATCATCTCACACGAGGCTCAGTGAATGAAACTGAAAAATTATGTAAGTTATGACATTAGTTATCAACAGATCACATGGATTTAGTGTGATTTAGTTAAAGAGAAAAAATGCAGTTTTGGCAGATTTTTTATGTTTTTCTCACTTTACTAGAATCAGAAACTAAATTCATTGATGAAAGATTTGATACTGTCTGATAAAGAACATAATATTTCTAGTTTGTATCTAATTTAAGACAAAGTACAGCTTGTTACAGTTTATCAATGTACTGTAAAATATAGTGCAACCAAAAGTTCACAGATATGTGACCCATAATTTAATCTGTGTACTGATGGAGACGGACACACCGACTGCAGAGGTGAGGACCTTCATGTTTTACAGTCTGTCCTCTCTGCTGCACCGACCTATGTCACCACGAGGGGTCAGCAGTTAGTTGTTGTTGCTGTTGATGTCACCGACTCCAGCAGGTCACTCTTCTTAGGTTTTCCAAATCTGACTTATAATATTGACTTTTTGTATCATGAATAGAGATGCAGACCTGTGAGCTGTTTTCTCTGCCATGTTTGTTTATGTGTATTTTGTTGCACACTTTTGAAAATGCTCCAATAACAGACGATGAGCTCAGCATGATGCAAATGCACCATAATCATAATGTAAACACACGCTGCAGCTGTGCTGTAGTTATTAAAAGTAGGACATGTTGTCATGGAGGAGTAACAGCCCACATTTGTTGTTTGGCAAGAGCCTAAATTAATTTAGTTGTTTCCCAAAGATTTTGCACAACAAATCAATAAATCAAGTCTTTAAACCTCCTCAACATGAAACAAACATAACTAATGACCATAAAATTACCATAATATGTCATCAGAGATTAAAGGAGCAACATGTAGCAATTGTGCATGCAAAAATGAGTACTGCAGTCCAAATAACTCTGTATATTTAATAGGTTGAAATCCTATTTAATAATCTCTGTGACCAGCTAAGGGAAGCTCGTGTCGGCTGCAGGAACACTGCAGGAATTGACAATAACAAGTGATGACATGTCCGCTGTGAGTTGATCAGTTGTTTATAACTGTCAGTTGTCTGTCAATGTAAAGTTCAGCCTGTTGTCTTGAAACCAAAAGCCCACTGCTCTAAAAATACACAGCAGAGTTGAAGTTCAGTGACTTCCTGTCTCACTGCTGCCAAACTCCATTAACATTTTGCTCAATTTAATTGTTATAAACATCTACTCCTTCTAAAAGATTATTAATGATTTATTATGACTGATAAACAGACACTAACTCATTCGGCAAACATTCTGCATTAATTTGAACTCTAATTCGTGTGAAACAGGCAAACAAAAACAGTTATATATTACGCATTTCTCATTTAAGAAAACATACCAATGCTACAGCTGCGGTGTCCTTTGAAATTTCCATTCTGGCAGGAAACAATTTGCTTCAACCACAGATTGTATATTAAGCAGGGATTCGACCTATTTAAGATATAATTTATGGCTCCAGTCCACTATTTAAACTAAAGTTCTCATATCTGAATGCCAGGATCCTGCATATTTCTCCTTTAAATGAGCTCATCCTCACCTTTAGAAGCATGCATTACACACTCTCCTCTGCACCTGCTTTGATGGGAAAATTTATGCAAGCTTGGGTCTGCATCGTGCAAACTGATAATCTGTTCCCATTCCCTCATGCATCTGTTTATATTCCAGTCTGAAAAAGGCCTTGTCTTGCAGGCTGGTGGCTGCTCTCTACCAACTGCAGTATGTAATTGTAGCGTCCTGCTGCCAGACATTTTGGCAGCGTTGCAAAGCCTGACTCATGGTTTCGGTAACTCCCTAATGCAGCCCCCACCCCGACCACACCACGCCATGCACATCTGGCTCTGTGTGTGTCCCTCCGCGCCTCGCAGAGTGCTCAGATATGGAGACGGTGGAGAAGGAACAGTCAGAGGTCAGAGTGTTACTGCAGAGAGAGTGTGAAAGACGGGACAGGAAGACGGAGAGGCCCTGCATACCACATATACCCTCCCTAAAGAATGCTCTTCCTCCTCCTGAGGGCCGTTGTTATCTGTGCAGTTCACTACGTTAAAAAAAGATTAGTCCAAAAAAACCCAAAAAGTTGTTTAAAACCTGGTTACAGCACTGGATCACCACCTCGTGTCCAAAACTAATGATTAACCCCTGATCTCGGTGTGTTTGTCTGCCAAAATTACAGAGGTGTTCGCACACAGCTGTCATCTGAATATATATTCTCAGTAAGGCAGCAGCCTGGTTCAACAACACAAACATAAATTCAGGAATGACAGTCCTCACCATCTGCTGGGTCTGTGTTCCTGTTTCCTATTGGATGTTTCCCTGGAAGTTTCCTGGAAAAAAAAAAAACATGCAATGGCACTAATGATAGGGAGAATAAAGGCCAAGTTTGGAGGCAAATATTTGAGTTTGGTTACTAGTGTTGAGTTTATAAGAAGCTTTTGATTTCTAAAAAGGTTTCCTTAAATGACTGAGTGTTGAAGAAAGAAAACTCCTGTTTCCAGGATGATTGAAACACTCGCTTGCACTTCAGCTCATAAACTGTATTTACCAGCTGCCATTTTCTCGAGCGATGGCTGACTGCTTCGCTTCTTCCATCATCAGTCCAGAAAAATCATCTCTGGGTTACACAAGCAACTAATTGGATTTAATTAACTGGAAATCTGCAGATTTAACGTTCTCACTTTTCCCTGTAATTAGTCCAAAAGGAAATAGTCCTTTCAAGAGCTGTGACAATTATAGATTATTAATCAATTATTAAATGAATTGCCAACTGTTAACCAACAAACAGCTGTTAGCTGACACTCTTTCATATTTCCATAACCACCCAATAAAAGAATCACAAAACACACTGACATAAAATCACAGTTTCCTTTTATACAGATTTTAAAAAGTCAGAAATCAGTCAGAAATTGCACTATAAAAGGTCTCTCCTTCTTCTGTTACACTTCTGTAAAAATCTGATCCAGTATTTCAGACGTCTGGATCACTTTGTCTGAATATGCATTGATTTGATATTATACAAAAAGTTAATTTTAAATACACACGTTCCCTGATTTGCAGTGTATCTTTGGTTTCTCTTCT
Source organism: Lutjanus campechanus (assembly GCA_027495735.1). Classification (NCBI taxonomy): domain Eukaryota; kingdom Metazoa; phylum Chordata; class Actinopteri; order Lutjaniformes; family Lutjanidae; genus Lutjanus; species Lutjanus campechanus. The sequence goes on along the minus strand of JAJHUR010087616.1, from coordinate 3,012 downwards.
CTTCCCTCCGTCTCAGACCTACAGTATGTTGTCATTGATACATCGATACAATAAAACTGATCAGAACTGTTGAAGTCAGTGCGCCCTTGTAATCGAGGATGTGAAGCCTCAGTCCAGTTTCAGACGAGTGGCAACGATGATGAACTTTGACCCTTCATGGTCACAGCTCAGAGAGAAGTCCAGGTGTGGCTGCTGAACGTGACGAGTCCTCTGCGAAAGTCCCCAAAATCCAAACAGAGCGAAAAGGCCCCTGACTTCCTCGTAAATGTTGTCGTAGAAACGTGGAAATGTCAAAATTCATCACATTCACATGGCGGCCATTTTCCTTTGAGGTCACACTCTGGGTGGGAAACTCAAATGCTGTTATCAAAAGGATCCACGGTCTTTTCACTCGTGATAACAATTTGACAGATTCTCTACGTTTATGACACAACGTGGAACACAGCAGTAGGACATTTTCAAAATGGCCGCCGTGTGAATATGATAAATGCTTCATCCAAACTATTGATTCACATTAAAGGCACTGAGAGTCCAGTAGAGCCCACACAGTGCTCTTATCATCACAGTGTGGGACCTCGTAAAATAAAAAGTACACTTGTGTGCTTAAGAAAAAAAATTAAGAACAATGAAAAATAAGTTAAGTCCCTTAAACTAAATTCACTTTCAGGTTCAAATATTTGAGCTTTATAGGGTTTCTTTTTTGTTACCTTCCACAGTAAAATATACACACATGCACAGACAGACTCCTGCAGAGAACACAATCTGTGTAAATGTCAGAATAGACCTTGGCCACTGCCAGCAGTGCTCTGACCGTCTATTTAGGGCGCGCAGACGGGATATTTTAAGCAAGTGGCCACCTCAATTGCAGTCTTGTCCCTTGTCAACAAACTGTATCACACGAACAAGAACCTCCACTCTAACTCTGCCAGAGACTGATTGTACGATACGTTCGAAGGTCGTCCCAAGAAACACGGTTTTGGTGATCTGCAGGTCAAAACAAGTAAACTGTAAAATGACAACATTTCAATCACTGTTTTAGTTTGTAGAAGCTTGTAACTATATTTAATGTAGTCCTTTAAACGCTGTTATATGTTAGCGTGTTGACAACAGCCACGCTAACAGCTCTGTGAGCCTGAAACGCTCATGAAACTTTTTAAGTGGGGTTCTACGAGGCCCTTACCATGGTCAGCATATTAAAAAATCAACATCAGGTTAAATTTACGCTACATTTAGGATATTTTCACCACTTTACCTTCCCGTCAGACAGCCTTTTCCAACTGGAAACCACTGTAATATAAGCCAAATATGACTTTCTCCAAAGCAACCACACTCCATTGGAAAAAACAGTAATTTTACTTTGCAGAACACAGGAGTTGTTGGCCTATCTCTGCCTCGATCAGTTAGTTCGTTTGTGTTATTGTGTGTAACTTCAGTGAATCCAAACTATCCCTTTAAAATACAGAACTCACACAATAGCACAAACAAACTAACTGATCGAGGCAGGAGTAGACCAAGAACTCCTGTAAAATGACTGGTTTTATTAATGGAGTTTGGTTTCTTTGGAGTCAAAGATATTTGGCTTATATAACATAAGAAAAGTCTGTCTGACAGCAATATAAAGTGGTGAAAATATTCTAAACATAACATGCAATTCAGTTAATATTGATTTTTTAGGTGTCTAAAATCCATGTTGCTGCTGACTCTGTCCACAGCAGTAAACTGCTTAGCTTCCTACACCAGCACTCCTGCTGCTTCTCCAAACTGGGAGCGTGCCGACCTCCATCTACTGCAGCTAATACACTGACCATGGATAATTACCTCATGCAACCCCACTTCAAAAAATCCAAACTATCCCTTTAATATGAACTGAAGTTCAAGTTTGGCTGCAGTCATAAAAATGACCAAGTGTGGTAAATAAAAATCAATAAAAATCTTATAATAGTGTTATAATGTTTTTCCAAACCTCCCTATTTTGTATCTGCTATTTGAAACCATAAATATGAGAAACTGAGACAAAAGTGATAAAAATTGGTAGAAAATTATGTGAGCTGACTCCAGCAACAGACAGATTAAACAAAATGTTTTCTCTCAGCTGCATTAAGGCACTGACGGTGGAAATCACAGATATGAACAGACTGTGGACAGATTCTTGCAGCTGAATTAATTATAGCTACTTGTGTTAATATTGGATTTTATTTTGACGTAACTGTCGGCGATTGTGGCTCTGCAGCTGTTCTTAAAAGTTTTTTTTTTTAATCCCAGGGGGAGAAATCATCCCGGTCAGAGAATCACTGAGGTTGAGATTTTCTTGTACTTGACTGTGTGGAAATATTGTCTGTTAATACCAACCTGCTCAAAACGACGCTGCTAGCAAGCTGGTATATTGCAGGTCAGATATGTACTGCACCGTCTCACGTTAGCATGTTAGCATGCTAACATTTGCTTAGAGGCTGATGGAAATGTTGTTAGCTTATTCATCTTATGAGTTAGCTTAATATGTAATTATTAATTGTTAATTTTTCAGCTTTAAAATGGATATTATTGCTGTTTTTATTATTATTGTTGCTATCATCTATATTTTGCTTCTGTATTTTGTGTTCTTAATAACTTTGTGTCTCTCCCTGCACTGTATCTTATTTAGTATCTTTGCCACTATATGTATATTTTTTAAATTGTGCAAATAACAACATATGAACATATATAAAGATGTAACCGCTGTTAAGAATTTAACAGATTAAAAATGTATTAATCAATAATCAATAGTCTAGAAATGTCAGTAATTGCACCTCATTTGACGATGTTTTGTCTGATGGAGCCGTGAATGAGGAAACAAAGTGAGAAAAAAATTGTGTTTGTAATATTAATCAATTAGGGAAAATGCACAAAATTTGCAACCCTAATTTGTTCCAAATTTTATGATAATTCATCCAGTGGTTGTCGAATCAAACCAAACCAAATTTAGTCTGGTTTTAAACTGGATGTCTGGATCTATTTTGACTCGTAAATCACCAA
>JAJHUR010087614.1:0-28390 GCA_027495735.1 Lutjanus campechanus | reverse complement strand
GGTTTAAGAGGATTTGCAAATCATTGCATTCTGTTTTGATGTAAGTTTTACACAGCATCCCAACTTTTCTGGAATCGGGGTTGCACTTACTGACAAAATAAGATGTAATTTACTGCTGCTTCATGTTTGTGAGTTAAGATTCAGTCGTCTTTTACAGCAGGTTATTGCACTTCATGTTCAAGCAATGCCGAGTCTGCCGCTCTCTTCAGCACCTAGAGCCTCGCTCTGGGCCGAGTCAAATCTCTGTTATCCCGCGTGCACTTCCCATAAATGCTTTCAGTCGTTTCAAAACTTAATTCAAACAGTTCGAGGAGGACATGAGGACACTTTAAACTCTTTTAAAATCAAACTGTTGATCCACATCAACAACACTTCAAAAGCCCTCACTTTTTTAAGAGAACCTCCTTTAAAAGAAAACACACGGACATGCATATATTCACCAGGTGCAGCAAACACTCGAATACACACAGTGAGTTGTTCAGTCTCTTATCTGGCTGTAGCCGTCGCAGGCAAAAGCCACCGTATGGTTCTCATCTCCCTCTGACATCCTTCACACACACGTACACACACTTCGCTACTGTTGTTCAGAGCCCTATGTAGACAGAAGTGCAACCTTTTTCAAAAAAAAAACAAAAAAACAACCAAGCCACTGTCACAGCCGCCGGCCTTTAGCTCACCTGTAAACTTGTTTCAGTGCAAGATTTGGCTAAAACGTGATGATACAAAATAAACCCAGCAGGATACGAACATGCTGCTCTCTAAATGCACTGTGGAGCACCCGAGTGTGAGGTTTAGATCGGCTTGTAAAGCAGAGAGGTGACGTATTTCTTCTTGTATCGATGAGTCGCACTCAGCACCATCACTCCATCCTACACAGAAACACAACACACAGACCAACTGTTAAGTGTCTTTTCTTCTAAATGTGTCATACTGGATTATTAGCATATTTGGCACAAATGTGGTTGCTTTAACATTATGAAAGGTTATTACTTTCGCTGGTTTGTCACATAAATGCACTTTGAGATTTAGAAGTTTGTTGGACCACCTTCAGTTAAAGGGTAATTCCAGTTTTTTACACCTGGGCTGTGCTTTTTAGGGCGAATTCACACCAGCCTTGTTTAGCCCGGCTGAAAGGAACCTTGGAGCGTTTACCCCTTGATGTGGTTCACTGGAGTTGGTGTGAACACTGAACTCAAACTCAAGTCAAATGAACTCTGGAGCAGTTTATTTCTGGTGTGAAGATTATTAAAACCAATCACAGACGCGTACCATTGTATGTGTCATTTCAGTGGTTAAAAAAACATTTTCTCTTCCTATTTTGGTGGCCGATGAGCTAATAGCACATTTGCTACCAAAATGTGGACTGGTAGGAGACACACCTTGACTCATGACGAAATGAGAGATGCCTACATTTTAAAATTATTTAATACCCACTGTTGTATGAGTTACTCCTCCGAAGTCTGCTGATACGCACTCAAGATCAACACCAACATGAAAAGTATCTGACGGGGTTCAATGATGCATGAAATCCAGGTAGAAATAGCAGTTTGTTGTCTTTTTACCCACCAACATTATGACCAATAATCAAATGACATTTTCACCACATGACTTTTGTGTCATGTGGTGGAAATGTCTGTTTACAATCTTTGGACTGTTTCAGTTTTGCCTTTGTGAACGCAAACTGGACGGAAAATTGAAACAGTGCATCATCCTCATATTGGTTTCATTCAGAAACCAGACCTTTGAGTGTGACATTTCAAATTTTGGGGTTTGCTTAGATCCAAACTAAACCTGTGCTAAAACACCAAAGTCACACAATAACACAAACAAACAAATCAACCAATGGAGCGGTACACCAGCAACGTTGCAGCCACTACAGCCTGTTCGATAGCTGCAAACTGAGGCGATCTACTGGACTAATTCCAAATATTTTTGTACCTATTGATCAACCAGACCCCCAGATATGTAAAAATTGGACTTTCTAAATAGAAAGAAATTACACTTAAAAGTAGAACACATTTGCTGTGTTAATATATTTAGAGACACTTCACCTTTGTTGGAGGAATAGACAAAAACTAAACAACTCAAATAGTGGAAAAAATCAAATCTTTAAGTATAGCCTTGATGTTGAGAAAAGAAATCTGAAATACAATCAGTCTAGTATAGTGGAGTTTTGGAGTTACCGGCCATTATGTTAAGGCTGTTGCAATAGTCCGGCCATCTGACTCACTGGCCGAGTGCTGACAGATTCAAACCACCTCAACCAAACTGGGTTGCTCAAGGATTAAAAGTTAATATCCTCTGTGAGCATATTTCACATGGTGCCAGTAACATCTGAAAAAAGCATTTTGGGATTTCTGCTGTTTCCAGTGAACCCTACCTTTATCGAGAGAGCGTAGAGGTGGTTTAACATGACGTGGTTGGGTTCAGGCAGCAGCGCAGGGTCACACTGCCGAGAGAGAGGAAGAGGAAAACTTAGAGACCAACGACAACATGAGCAAATCAAATAAAGGTGAGAGGATGTGTAGAGGAGGAGATGTGGAGGAGACACTGACAGATATATTGGTGTCCTTGTTGAGAATGACTTGAAGGAGGTGAGGAGGGAGTATAGGCGGGGCTTTGAAATGCTCCTCTGGTCTGAAGATGTACTGCTCCTGTCCGTACGGACCTGGAGGAGAACTGGACAGATCTGCAAACACACAACAGTCACGATTACACTTCTGACAGGTTTCAAAGTGTGATAAAATGCAATTTCACACTATCTATGTTGGTCTATAAGACTTATATTGAAACATAATACAGAACTGTCTGTGCTTTGTCATGCAATTTTGAATAAATATTGTTGTTGAAGGTCCAATGTGTAAGATTTAAAGTGATTTATTGGCAGAATTTGGCAGAAACAGAATCCAATATTCATAAGTATGTTTTCCTTGGTGTATGATCACCTGAAAATAAGAATCATTGTGTTTTTATTAACTTAGAATGAGCTGTTTATATTTACAGAGGGAGGAGTCCTCTTCCATGGAGTCCATGTAACCCTACCTTGTATCTACAGTAGCCCAGAAAGAATAAAGCAAACACTGGCTCTAGTTTGCTGCCAACCTAGGTTCTCCTTCATGCTTTGAGTGTGTTTACATCTGTAAGCTCACTGGTCAATAGCCACTAAATCCAACACCACTGGTCCTTTAACTGTTTATTTGGTCGACTAAAAAAGTAAATAAATAAATAAAATAAACAGTGCAAGAAGATTGTTGACGTGAGCTGACCTGATGTGTCAGAGCACTCCAGAGAGTCGACCTGCAGCGCGTCAAACACCTCAAAGTCTGACTTCTTCACCTGGATCAGGTTGTTGATGGTGCCGAGCTGGCTGGTTACAATTGGCTGCAAAAGAAAAAGGCACAAAGACGTAATGATGAAGCGTTTTCGTAATTATTATTTATGGACACATTTTCCTGGGTTTGAGGAAAGGATTTGATGACAGTGCTGTGGGTGTGGTTGCATTTACACAATTACTTTCAACAGCACACAGCAACGTTCGTATGCTTCCTCTGTGGTTTTGCTGACTAAACTCCATGACAATAGTAACTTCAGTGTCTTAATGTCCTTAAATGTTCCCATCCTTTTGTGTTTAAAGCATCAAAGATATTTGCCTAAATCAACTGAGATGAAAGAAAAACTTTTTTAAAAATATGTAAAAGAACATAAGAAACTTTGTCTACATTTCAGTTCATTTCAGTGGTGAAAAACTGTAATAATCAGGTATACTTGAAACATGAAAATGACAATAAAAAAGGCTGACACTCATGTACCTCTGAGGCATCATGGACCCACTGTCCATCTACAAAAAACTTGTACTGGTGCTCTCCCTCTGGCAGGTCCAGGATCGCTACAAAGTCATTATGGCTTTGGAGAAAAAAACACAAGAGCGAGCATTAGTGCAATACTGGTGCTTTACTCTCAGTTAAAACTCTTCAAGTATCACCATCGGAGCTAAGTATGCATAAATTAGATTATTTGCACGGGATCCGTGTAAGACAGTCAAAGTGAGAATGCACTGACATTCATAGCATGCTGTATACAAAACAAAAGAACCTGTTTACCTCTTATTTAGTGGTATCTTCGTGCTCCAGTTATTAAAAGAACCAGCTATGTAGACCTCCTTTCCCCCTCCGGCCCAGCGGATGACCGTGGGACGAGCCTGAGGACCAGTTTTCACCAGATCATCCAGATCTGGAGTGAATTCTTTCTCACCCAATGCCTAAAAGCAATAAATTGATAAATCAAATATAAGCTGTTCCTATGAAAAATTATATTTAACAAATGGCATAGAAATCTGACAGGTATTCCTGCAGAACAGTAGTCTATATTTCTGTTTGTGTATTTTGCAGCAGTACCTTGGACTCTGGCCCATGAGTGTTGAAGATGTTGGGGTCATCTGTGCTGTCCACCATCTTGCTGCTGGGTTCGTGGTCTTTGTGACTGCCGCCGCTGTCTGAGCGGTGAGCTTTGGCTCCATGGCGATCTCCTGCGACTCTGTCGCTTGTGTTGCCCATAATGCCTCACTAATACTGATACTACTGGAAAGAAAAGACAAGGTCTTATTGGGGCTGGGCAATAAATTGATATTAATCGATATTGTGATATGAGACATGACACTGTCTTAGATATTAGATATTGTTATATTTTGATAAGGCATAAGTGTTGTCTTGTCCTGGTTTTAAACATTGCATCACAATGAAGCGATTTAATTGTCTGATGTTACCAGACTGTTCCAGCTGTTCTATTATTTGCCTTTACCCAACTGGTCATTATACCCACATTACTTATGATTATTTATCAAAACTAATTCATTCTAAAACTAGAAACAGATTTTAAAAAATGCACAACACAAACACAAACTGTGAGTCAGAATCAGTGCTCAACAGCATAACAGCTGGTGTTAAATATGTCTGCAAATAATTATTATTTTCATCATCAATTAATCTGATGATTATTTGCTCGATTAATCAATTAGTTGTTTGGTGGATCAGTGTTTCCCAAAGCCCAAGATGACATCCTATAATGACTAGTTTTGTCCACAACCCAAAGAAATTTAACTGAAATAATAAACCCAGAAAATATTCACAAGCTGAAATCAGAGAATTTTGGATATCCCCCACAAAAAAAGCAAAACGACAATAGGTGATAAGATCATTGATTAATATTAAGACAAGGCCCAAAATGTTTTGTTATGTATGTTCTTGCTGTGTAAATAAATAGAAAAGCCTTTTAATAGTATTGACAAAAAGATTACACATATAATACCAATCTGTATGATATGGATTATGTATAAAAGCCATAGCAAAGCCCCTTTTTTTTAGGCCTCTCGTGTATTGTAATGACGATGAAGTGAAGTGATAACGTAATGCAGTGATGTGGGACACAATATGGGGGTTGACAACAGAAAATGCAAACGATAAGGGTGACATGTGGCCAATTTAAACTAACAAACACCACGTTAACCCTTGCAAATGCTACCATTTTCTAGATACGTTCAATGCATCCAGTCTGCGTTTCCCACAGACGTAAACAGCTTTCACAGAAAGGCTAAAAGGCTTATCGACAGACTAGACGGCCTCAGGTACCAGCAGGTGACTGTGACAGTACTGTCTCCTGTGTGATAGCTGTGAACTTGCAACAGGAGATCAGACATCAGCCGCTTAACGTTAAGACAATCATCCTGTCAGACATAACACAGAGATAACGTTAACGCCCACCAGCTACTGAACGAGCAACAAGTTCAACTTCACAAAACTAGCTAAAATGTGCTATTTATGAAAAGCAGTCAGCACATATAACTTCACAGCTGTAGCCTACAATTTGTCCTAGCTGTTTGTGAGCTGTGTCCACCTCAGATCTCCTCTACAAGAGAATATTTTTAGCTGCTGCTTCAGTTAGCTAGCTGCTAGCTGACACTTTATAACAGCTCGAGAGCTGTTCGTCTTATTTACGACGTCGTTGTCGGTTAATTAACACGACGAAAACCCCACCGTGTAGAAACGACAGAAAACTCACCGATACCAGCTGTTGTTATTGTGTTGTTTGTTTTTTATCGGAGGGCTTACCTTTTTCACAACAACTGCAGCCCGAGGGTGCCCCAACTACGGTGCGCGGCAGGGACAAAATTAATGGCACAAGCACAGGCGCTTAACGTCTCTGACATTCAAGGCGGCTGAGCTGCGAGCTGGTCTGTGTCCGCGTTAACTGTGCACTCGTGGTTTTCTGTCGGGAGATGAAGTGACTTAAACCAACGATGAGAAAGAAAAAGTGTGAATAATTCATGAAATTTCTTATTTTTATTTTTATTTATTCAGTATAAAATTTCACAGGCTTAAGCTAAAAGATCAACAAGCTTTGGCAGTTGTTGTTAGTTAGTGCAGTTAATTTAAAGTACAGTAAACGTAAAAATAAGCCTTAATATTTCACTTAAAATTTAAGAAATAGATTGAGGTTCTCTGTATAATATTTACACAAAATAATTAACGTATTTTTTCTAATTTATTTTAATGACTCTTTTTGTGGCACATACACTCTTTTTGTGAGTTATTTTAAATATGTTTTTATCATATTAGTTGAATACAGATCCATTGTATTTAGTTGAGTACAGATTTGTCTCTTGTACTTCTTAATAAAAAAAAGGTATATTTAAAATATATTAAATTTACGTTTTAATTGTATTCAAGAGTAACAACATAGGCTACGCCCCGCCCATCGAATGTCTAGCCCCGCCCACGCCATCATTCAAAATAACCCACAGACCTTGTCCATGTAAGAACTATTTTATTTATTTATTTATTTATTTTTTTAACCAAACTACACCTGCCAAACGTATCACTGCGTAGAAGTGTGCACCTTCTCATGCACTCATAGCCATACTGATAACAGTAAACACAGGTGTTACCATGATGCTAATTAAGGTCCAATTCCATTTAGTGTAGCAGAGCCTTTGCAGGGAGCCACTAGGATAAAAGCAGCACCTTGACTTTCTCTGACCTGAATGGAACTGAACTTTAATTATTATCATTGGTAACACCTTTGTTTACACAACCATTTCATGTCAAAATGGCTGCTGTGAAAAAGATCTATTATCTTTAAAAACAACACACATATATAGTATGAAGGAAAGCAAATTCAAAAGACCAAAAGCCAGCACACCAAATCACAAATACAAAGCTGATGGAATAATTCACTTGGTTTTAGAGCCTGTATTTTGTCTGCTTTGTCACAGTATCTCTGTCATCTCTTGCTGCCCATTTTAACTCCATCTGGTTCCTTTTTATTGGACCAGCTAAGATCAATTCTGTGGACCAAGATTGTACAATTACATTGGCAAGTTTAATACCACTATACTGATATGATTATGGGAGAAAAAAAAAAAAACCTTAGCATGAATATTATTATACCACTGACACACAGAAAAACATCACATTTTAGTTTTGCATGGAAACACGTCCATGTCTTTAGTCTTTATTAACCACTAGGTGGCACCGTTGACACATCTCAGTGATCTTCACACCAGTGACCCCCAGTTACAACTTGACACCACTGAGCCATTGTTCTCGAGGAAGCCTTCCAGGAAAGACCGTTTTAAACTGCTGTATGAAGTTTCCACATGTTCAGATTAGCGGCCGTTAAATCACGGCCAGTTTGATTTTCTTAAAATCCACATTAATGTAACTTATAATAAAGACAAAATGCAGATTGTCATCTTACATGGAAGATAAAGATTTCCCATCTCTGGGCTTTGTGGAAGAACAAGAGACAAAATGTTTGATGTAACAGTGTCCTGTTGTGTGTGTGTGTGTGTGTGTGTGTGTGTGTGTGTGTTTGAGGGGTGGAGGTCTGTGTATGTATTGAAATGAAGTGACAAAAGATGAAAAACACACCAGTAGTAACAATATTTCAGTTCAATGACTAGTTTTCTTAAAAGGGTTACCATGTAGTAACCATTGTCAAAACCCATAAATAACCCGAAATTAAAACATATATATACAGTACATAAATACAGTATATATAGTAAAAAAAAACATATGGAGTGGCTGTAAGGCACATGTAAATGATTATCAAATACCATATAGAATGTGGAGTTAGTGATTTTCACATTGCACAAGGTGCGTGTGTCTTCATGCACGCAGTATTCCAGTGTTAACAAGTTATTGATTTTCTCAGGACCAGTTATTTTTAGTCGACAGCTGCTGACTGGAGCTGATGTCAATCTTGGGCAGGTGTTTACAACTTAGGAAAGTGTTAAATTACCCCTAAAGGATGCGGACTTGTGCATTCAAACTGGCACGGCGTCATTTTTCCTCAGTCTGAGTTAAAATAAGACCAGAAATATAAACTCCACAAGGTCTTACTTAATATAAAGTGATGCACAAAAACATGGGAAAAACTGTTAATGCTCTACTGCTGGGTTGCACCAGTAAGGATTCAAATTATGGCTTAATTTTCAATTACTGTATGTTGCAGCATTTTTTAAAACTATCTTAAAATTAAGGAAGATTAAATTTAAATGGCTGTTTAAACCTCAGTTTAGTTTTTACTCTAAACCTAGATTAAATATGTATCTGTCGCACCATAATTTTAAACTCCAATTCAAACTGTGATGCAGTATTAACTTTAAACTCACACTTATGAAGGTTTAACGTTTAAAACAGCTGCCTTTTTGAGATGGATTGAGCAAAATAATCAAGTTCCTCAAAGAAATTTAAGAGACAAACTCAATCTAATTGAGCTTTACAATGTCTCTTCTTTCTTTCACTCCAGTTGATAATTCAGCCAAAAAGTTTTTCTGTAAGGAGGAGAAATTAGCGTATCTGCCAAGCCATCATTAGTCGACCAACTTTTTAGCTAGCTAGCAAACAACGTAACGTTGTTTTTTCGCTAGCTAGCAAATAATGTAAACTTAAGGAGGAATGAGTGGTAGAAAGTTTACGACTTTCTTCGTTATACTTACGAGGTCCTGACAGCACTTTAATTTATGTTAATTTATTTTCATTTTGGTAAGCAGGCATCTCCACACTGATTCAACTCTATTTAATTTCGATTTACATCACTAAGTCTAGATTTACTAAACAGAGATTAGTTTGTGGTTGTGCAACAGAGCTCTACTTAATTTTAAATCTGGATTTACTCATTTTAAACTTAGTTTTACTCAACTCTGATTAGAACTAATCTTAGATTTAATTCGTCTTTGTTGGTGCAGCCCAGTCTAAGTATAAATATATAGTGTTATTTCACTGGGTTGGATTCCCACTGCTGTCTGCATCACTTTATACTGAGCAAGACTTCCTGGATGTTGCATTTCTGTAGTTTGATCTGCTGCACCAACGATCACATATCAGCCATCAGAGCCATGCAGCGCTTCTTTGTTCTCTTATGAACTGCTAATATAAGACCATTAACTCTTTAACTATAAGCTCCACCTTTCTCTGGTGAAAATATGTCTTTTGTTACCAAAAACACAACACTGAGCTAGCCTTTTTTTTTTGGCTTGATCACAGTTTCAAAAGAATAATGGCAGGATGATTTAACAACCCGTTATGTATAATATTTTCTATTTGTTATGTACGTATTTCATATACAGCGCTATCTCTGTGTCAAATATTGTTTGGACGGTGTGAAAATTAAGAATAAAGGAGAAGAGGATAAGACTTAAAGCATGCACACCACAACTGATAAATGCTACTGACAGACAGCCCTCAGCGGGATACATACAGTTTTCCATCCACTGAACTCCTGCGTCAGCTGGTGGAAGTCATGCTCTGTATGTTCGACGTCTGTCTGATTTCTTCTGAGTTATTTCAGCCGCTTTTCAAGTCAGAAAATGTTCTTTTTTTTTCTTTCTTTGTTTGAAGCATCATTAGGAGATTCCTAAGCCGGTCTTCATGTACTCGTAAACCACGTAGCTGATGCTGACGGCAGGAATGACTTTCATGAAGTTTGGCAGGATGCCCCGGTAGAGTCCGAAAAAGCCATCTTTGGCTACAATCTTCTTCATCAGCCCACTCATGGAGGACTGGTCTGACGCATCCAGAGACGCTGCAGAGGAAAAGTAGGTTAGGGAGGCAGTGTTTATTCTTGTACTGTAACTTAAAGGCAGCTATACTGGGCAACAGTTGCAGCTCCAAATATACAGAGTAAGAGGTGACTACAGAAAATAGAGCGTAATATATACAGTATCATAAACCAAAATTTTATCTCAGGGTGTGTACTTTTTAATGCATTAGAGTACTCGGATTACTTTTTTGTAGTAAGGAGTGTTGCAGCCCCAGGGCCTCTGACAGGGCTTTCTTCTTGTTGTTGTTGTTCTTCTTCTTCTTCTTGTGTTGTTGCTGTGGTGTCTGCCTGTCTTTCAGTGTGCTGGCTCCTGTTTGAGGTCACCAAGGAATTGGAGGCAGTTGGCCACCGCTTCCAGGCTCCATATAACCCACCCCGTCCTGCAGTCTGTGTGCTCCCTCTTCCCCTGACACCACCTCATGTTACTTCAGAGTTGTCTTATTTCTCACTGGTCTCATTTTTAAAGTGGCAGTATGCTTTCGTGTCAGATTCTTTTGTTAGAATCAACATTTTTGTTAAATTAAATCATTGTTAAATAACATTCCTTTGTTCCTTTTGCTATGATCTCAGCCTGATCTCGGCCTTAACAACTTGGGTTCTCACACCCCGAGCAAGAATCATACTGCACAGACGAAAGTAACGCTTCATCCAGTGCACAAACTACCGCTGCCTGTACGTGTTACCAGAGGAGACTCTGAGGGTGACAAAACTGGGCTGTACTCTACAGTGAGAGGCTGCAAGTCTTTATAATAATAATAATAATAGATTTTATTTGAAAGCGCCTTTCAGGACACCCATATCTTTGTTCACATCAATGACATTTGAAATTCAAATCAACATTCAAATGCTTTTTTTTTTGCATGTCTTTTGAACCTGTTTCTGCACCGTTGCAGATGAAGATTTGGCTGCAGTCATAGTATTATGCAATTTGTATAATTACATTCCAGTGGTGGCTGAGGAGGTCTGTTTCCAATTTCCAGGAACTCCAGAGCATTGCAAACAAAATTTCTAACAAAAACAAAATATAAAACAAGATTCTTTTTGCTACAACCCATATTTGTTGGCGATTGGTCTTTCAAACACAGCTTTTTCACTGCGGTCAGGACTGTTTGATGTGATAAAATATGATGAAAGACATTCAAAGCTTCACTCAAAAACCTTAATAGAAGCTCTAAATGACATTCAGCCCAGCTGTAATGTTTACCTTTACAGAACTCTGTCATCTCACAAACGTCGTCTTTCATGACAGATATTGTTTACTGTGTAACTATGTGCTGTGTTAGTTTTGTCATCACCGTTATCAAATGTCAAGACTGAGTTTACCTTGTGCTTGCATCCGTGTGCGCACAAGTGCGAGCGGGTAGCTTGCCAGCTGGCCGCAGGTACTCGAGATGGTGCCGCAGCCCACCAGCACGAATACTCCGGGGTTAGCTGAGTCTTTGGGGTGGTACGACAACCAGGCGTTCTTCAGACTCTGAGACACAGCAGAAAAATGATGACAGAGGATTGAGGGAAAAAAATGAGCTAGTGCACATTAGCATAGCATAAAAAAATGAATTTCTCTGATTAAATTAAATGTACTTCTGCAATCCAAGATTAACTGCTTTATTGTGCATATGAATTAATTAATTTAACAAAGTGCACTCTGTCGTGAAATATCACCACAGGGGCAGCCTGCATACCTCATAGACAGCGAGGTCTATCCCAGCGTAGGGAATGATGCCCACTAAGTTTGGAATGTAGCCCTTGTAGAAAGCCTTTACTCCTTCTTTCCTCAGGATCTTTTTGGCACAATCAAACATTCCTGAGTACTGACCAGTTTTTCTCAGAGTCAGTCGAGTTTTCAATACCTTAAGGAGAGAAAGTACAAAGACAATGACTTACGCAATTTTTTTTTTCAGAACTTTGGCAGAAACAGAACTCTATATTCATGCCAGGCATTAGACTGTATGATGAAATAGTGATGCAACAGTTCTCTTACCTCCATTGGGTAGATGGCTGTCTGTGCTGTGGCTCCGGCCAGAGAGCCAGCCAGAAACCTCTTGTGTGTCTCAATCTTCTGGCCCTCTGACGTTAACAACTTCTTATACTACAGAAGACACACGAATGGCAAGAAAATAAACATGTGCACCAAATATCTGCAAGGTTATAAAACAATGATGAATACTTTCAGAGCTTTCAGTCCCTTACTTGTTCATATGACATGAATTTGATTGCCGTCTCAGGTGCAATCTTTAAAACATTGATCCCGTTCCCCCTCCACAGTGAAGTCAAACCTCCCTCTATGAGCATCTGCCTGAAGCCGCCCACCAGGCTTATCTTGTTTGTCTTAGAAGAATGAACCTGCAGTACAAATACATACATATATATGTGAGGTTTTCAGGACAATTTCACATACTTCCGTTTCTTAACCGATCCCTCCGGGGAAAGAATACATTCAGTCCATTTTCTTTTATATATTTCACCTGCATGAAGACTTTCATCCTGTCCAGAGGGGCGGTGCCGGTGCGAGAGACGGCTCCGGCCACCGCACCTGCAACAAGCTGCTTCCACCAGCCGCCCGAGCTCTTCTCCTCCTCTGTGAACTCATCTGGGATGGCAAGACTGTCACCTATGTCCAGCACCTAGAGATAACACAAACAAATGTACTCAGATCACTTTTTATCATCTTTTATCACTGGTCAAATTGAAAAGATGTCTGTCAGCATAATCTGCTCTTATCCAAACTCATCTAAACTCAGAGGTGTGTCAGTTTATGGCCATAATAAGTACTGTAAGATCTTTTATATCAGGATTACTGTTGTTTGTCTTTGAGAGTGTATCTCTCTCAGGAAGGTAAATGCCACAAGCACTTCTCCTTTTGGGGTCGAGTTTCACAGTGATGCAGCAACGCTTTTTTTTTTCCTCACCAACTAGCTGTACACTGGAGAGAGGGCAATATTTACAAAACCTTGAAAGAAAAGTTTCAAGGAAGACTGAACATCAGAAGAAAAACATGCTCCAATAGTAAACATTTACTGAAAAAAGACAGATGTTATCATTTCTAAAATTTACTTCATGTTTTCACCAAACAAAATATTCTGTTTCAATTCATATTTGCTGAGTTTTAGCCTTTCAAAGGCAACGTTTTCACTGCAATCACACGTTTGCTCTCCCACTTGCTGCACACAAATGGAGACACACGCCTGTATGAAAAGGGGAGTCTAGCAGCAATCTAACAGCACCATAAATTACATTTATCTTAATGACAGATCATGCCACATTCATTAAAGAAAGATGATTTAATTAAAAACTAATTTCATCTGATGAATCCCTTTATTAAAACTGAGGATTTTATTAAAGAAAGGACATTTGGTGCAGCCCTCAACTGCTGCAAAGAAAAGGCTAAAACCCTGCAGAAGTTGTTTGTTCTAACAAACAAACAAACAATAACCTGAGCTCCTTGTCCTTTATCTGGAGGCGCTTGTGAAATCATAATCACTGAGCCGACTGAACCTTTGTCTTGCAGGCTACAGCCGTTTCAGATAAACACGTTCAATGTTTTCCCAAAAGCATGAAAGCGCCTGGTGCCAATTTGATGCAACTGTGCAGGGAAACGCGAGGGCTTATGCAGTTAGTTGTGTGTTACTACTGTGACACATTTACGGTGCGAGAATGCAGCTCAGTCTGGTTTTGTTATCTATGACAACATAAATGTGCAAGGCAAAGAAGATTCCGACGCATTCAGATTGAGAGGAGAGGCTCTGTTTCGCTCACGAGGGAGCAAATGTCTCGTCAATGACATCTTTATTTGCACTAAGAAAGGGAAGAGGTGGAGGAGCGAGCTGAGGGAAACAGCTGAGTGTGGTGCCGTGACCTAATTATGTTGGACAGCCTGGTCTTTGCTAGCCGCTGCCAAAATATGGACCGCAGAGAAAATCCATAATATCCAACACAAGAGGGCTACACGTGATTTACCCCACTGCAGTTGCTTCTGTGCTGGTACTCCTCTCTGCCTCCCCAAACTGGACCGCCATCTACTGTAGCTGTAACTGATGAGTGACAAGGCCCACAATTCCTTTAACTAATGATCTAAACTTTAAAAATAACACTTTCATTTTTCAGAAATAACTGAAATGTTGAGATATCAGCCTACTGAATATTCTTTTAAGTTTTCCTACACCCCATAAAATCAAGAATCCCTTGTGACCACCTGTGAAGCTTTGGAAGCTCATAATAGGGGTCGGGACCCCCCAGATTAGAAGCCAGTAGTCTACAAAATGTATTTATTACATGGCTTTGTTCAATACTTGATTCAAATTGGTCAATTATAGCATTCTATGGTCTGTTATTTCTAAGTAGAAGGCCATTTCTTTGAAGAATGGACGGTTGCTGTGGACGCAGTTCTGGTCAGACTCCGGAGGAGCAATAAAATCATTTTAACCCCACATTTTGTGTCAAATTATTGTTTTTTTTCTCAGTAAGTGTGATACTGTACAGTGAGTGGATCATCATTACCCTTTCAGGGTGATATCGAAGACCTGCACCACCCTGTCGGTGCTTATTTCACAATAATGATCCGCTCATTGTGCATGATCTCTTATTCTTATCTGTGTGGAGTTGTCCCGTACCGAGGAGTGTTTCCAGTAGCGTACGATCTCTTCCAGGTTCTGGGCTGGGTGCAACAGGAAGTGCTCTCTCCACTCGTTCCAGTCCACCATCATTGTCCCATCAATGTCCATACTGAGGAAACACACACAGAAACGTCTTCAACTGTGAACTATCGATATTTAATATGCTGCATTGAACTTTGACCCAGATAAAGACAGGGAGGAACATGTACTGTAAACACTGTAGTCTTACGAGGAACATGTAACAGTGGATGTGAGTGTAGGTCCAACCTGTGTAATATTTTCTGTGCATTCTCTCTGCTGATGTCCATACCCAGCTCTGCAAGGCACTGTTGGATCTCAGAGGCATCAATTCGTCCTGACACAACATTTAAAAGAGACATGCTGCAGTATAAACAGCGGATTGGTGGTTTTGTAAACATTCATTAGTATGTGTCATCATGTGTGCCAAGTATTTATTTTTTTTCATCTCCTACCATCGTTGTTTCTGTCCAGACTCTTGAATGTCAGCCGCAGCTTCTTCTCATGCTCCTTCAGATATTTGGAGAACTCGTTGAAGTCGAGACTTCCATCTTTGTTTTGGTCACCAGAGGACACAATTTTCTGCAGGAAAGGAGATAAAAATCAAGTGGTTCGTGTTGCCTGCTCCTGTAATACGACTCAAACGCAAATATGCACCCAGCCACACAGTCACACTACTCAGGAATTTCATGCAAACCGAGCAGGCCCTGCCCTGAAACTCCTGTCTCTACAGGACCCCTGGCTGTGGCCCCTGGGTTTGTACCTGTGCGGCTCCCTGGCGGAATATGCCCATCGCCTTGAGGCCGGCTCGTAACTCAGCGACATCCACCTTGCCATCTTTGTTGGTGTCCAGCCTCTCGAACAGGTCCTGGTATGACCTCTCACTGTCGGCATCCCAGCACCGTGCATTAGGTAGTAATAACGTCCGTAACGTCTTATACATTGCAGCGCTAATGTGAAACCAGCGTCCAGACGAGCCGTCGTGCAGATTAATAATCCATACTGAAGGTCGGTAATATTAAACCCTGCAAAAATCCAGATGTGAGCCCGGCTTTCGCGATGAGAAACAGGGTTTCCAGTGACTTTATATTGCAGTGTGCTCCATGCAAAGGTGTATTCCGTATCGTTTCAGGGGGGGAACTGCAGCAGTTGAGGGCGGAGCGATGAAGGCGACGTCGCTACTCGCTGTTTTCTACGGAAAAGCAGGAAAGATGGTAAAATATTAAAGTGGTGAGATAAATAATCCGTGGATTAACCATATGCATAATCCGGTTTATGCCTCTGATAGTGGA
Source organism: Lutjanus campechanus (assembly GCA_027495735.1). Classification (NCBI taxonomy): domain Eukaryota; kingdom Metazoa; phylum Chordata; class Actinopteri; order Lutjaniformes; family Lutjanidae; genus Lutjanus; species Lutjanus campechanus. The sequence goes on along the minus strand of JAJHUR010087614.1, from coordinate 12,369 downwards.
CTTTCTCATCTGTTTTTTTCACCCTCGTCCCCTGTGATGTGGTCTGGTGTATTATTGAGGGAATTTAATCTCTTCATCTAACAGGACGTGTCAGTAGAAACACACAGCGTAGTGTTTCCTACAGCGCGGCACCGCCTCCCGCCACTAGAGGGCGCGGTTTCCTCACACAAAAGGTGCTGCACACACCAAAACCAGAAACTGGCTCATTTTGATCAGGGTTGCTAAAACTCTTCTGAAGTAGAATTCAAGCATCTTTCAAGGATTTTTAGATGCATTTTCAAGCCTTTTCAGAACTTTACAGCTGTTGAGAATTACAGATTTCTATGCACATACTCGACAATGATCATTTCACACCTTCATCACATTAAATCAGATCTAACTGAATTAAGTTTGGTGATAGTATTCTACAGAGGGATGAGAAATTAAAGGAAAACACGTCAAAGTTTCATGTTTTAAAATGTGTCATCTGCCTGTAAGCAGACTTTGAGTTGATAAATCAATTAGTTGTCAATCAGTATGTTAATCACCAAGTATTCTGATTATTGATTAATTGTTTTGAGTCATTTTTTAAAGAAAAAATAACCAAATTCTCTTATTTCATCTTCTAAGTTCATAATATTTTCTGGTTTATTTACTCCTCTATGAGAGTAAATTGAATATCTTTGAGTTGTGGACGAAACAAGACATTTGAGGACGTTACCTTGGGCATTGAGAAACAGTGATCGACATTTAGATCAAACAACTAATCGATCGATAAACCAGGAGAATGATTGATTAATTAAAAATGATAATTAGTTGCAGCTCTATTGGTATCCTATACAGCCTGGTCAAACCAATATCCAACTTATTTTTAATTCTTTATCTAAAAAGTGAAGTTTTTAAAGTAATGCGACTGCAATTTCAAGCAGTTTCAAGCACCTTATCCAATAGCCAAGCACTTGTTGCCCTATTTGTTTGACTTTCTTCTTCCACTCCACTACATTTCAGGGGTGTCAAATCTACAGATAATGTTTCATTTATGTAACAATGATAACAATAACAGCTGAATGACTTCCAGGGTGTCATGTGGTGCCTGTTTAGATTGATGTGTTGATGCTTTTGGTTTATCTAAACTTTTTAATATGAATGTTCATTAATACATAATAATATTAATATGGATGTTCTTAGTGTCTGTAATGTTTTTTAAAAATGAATTCTTAATTAGCAAATTATTAGTCTTTGCAGGTCATGTTTTGGGGCTCTGTGTAAAAGGACAGTTCACCCCAAATCAAAAATGCATCTTTTTCTCTTACCTGCAGTGCTATTTATCCATCACAGTGGTGTCAAACAGGTCCAGTCTGGCCTTCTGGATGTCTTTGTACTGTGTAACAAATACAGACCGGTCATTAATACCAGACAAGAATACAGTTCTCTGAAAAAACAATGACTTGTGGTCTTATTTAAAGATACTGAACATTGTGCAGAATGTTGTCAATGTTGCCGCTTCAGTGCAAAATAATCTATTTCAGATATTTATTACAACATACTGGTGGAACCCTGTTGCTGAGGCACTGCCAAAACTTTTGATTTATATAATGTTTGTAAAGCAGGGAATAACTTAAATTCCTTCTTCATTTGGTTTGACTTCAGCTCATTGTGTGTATAAGTTGTTTGAATCATAAATGGGTAAAAAACTATATTGTTGCTCACCTCCAAAGTACATAAATGTTTTGTGCATTTGTAGATTTGTATATTGTAGTGCACATATAATGTTATTGTGATAATACAATCATACAGAGTACAAATATACAGTAAAATTCAGGAGGCATCTCAGGATGTCCATAATCTTTTTTTTGTAAATGGATGGTTCATGAAGTCTAAAAGTTTTCAGAATGCAGGTGTACTTCTTTACACTAAAAAAAGAGACAGATACATTTGGAGATGATGTTATCCAGTGGTTTTACCGGTCCTGCCCACTTGAGATCAAATTAGGCTGTACTGTATGTGACTAAAATGAGTGTGACATCCCTATTTTAGACAGAAATGTGCTTTTAACTTAACTATATTTATATACATTTATTCAGCTGGTGCTATCTTTCAGAAAACATGGACATTTTGTTTAAGGCACAATATTGTAATGCGTTTACATGTTAATACATCAGTAATTATGTAATCTGTGTATGACACCATGGACGGGGTCATTCTGTTGGTATTTTGGGGACATTTTACTGATAATACTTCCCTATGTTTTCAGTAAACAATTGAAAGCAAGACTTCCACTTGTAATCGCGTGATTCCTAAAGTGTGGTATTTGTGTGGCTAGTTTCACTGAGTAATTCTGCCCTCTAAATAAAATATTCAACAAAATAAATTGTATAACAAATTCTGATTATGCTCTTGCTTGACGGCTCCAAAAATGCCATAAAAGTTGAAATTTGAAACCCTCAAATCTTTCTAGTAATAGTTAGAAGAAAGGCTATTCTTTATGAGTGGTTTTCAAACCGGGGTCTTGGGACCAACAAGGCTCTTTGAGTGGGTTTTAGGGGTCCCCGGCAAAAGGAAGAACAGAGAATTTTAACTTTTATCACATATTTTGGAAGTTGGAACAACAATAAAATAAATTTGGTTGGCTGTTTTTGATTGGCTGTAATTTATAGGAATTCTAGTTTGATAATTTATTGACTTTGAATACTTTTTTAAATCTTCAAACCTAAAAATAATGTGTCTAATGTGGTCTAATGTGTATCTATTGTGGGGGTGCTTGAAAAAGCCTGTGTGTGTGTGTGTAGGATGTTCAGCAGTCTAATAATTAGTAATAATCAGAGGCGTAACGAGGGATGTATTGTGGGTAAACTTAGTTTATCCACCTCTAAACGTGCCACCTCTATGTAAAATGATGGAACAGACTATTTCGTTGTTGATAAATGCTTATTTTGCAGTTCCTCTTTTTATCACGTGTCAGCTGAATGATAGAGATCTGTCTTTTTTTTTTCCCCCACTTCTTCTTTACAGTATCACTTCAGTGCATTAACTCACTGTAACTTGTGTCGGTGACTCAGACATATAGTATTTCACTTCACAACGGGCTGTTTGAATGAGCTCCAGCCATAAATGAAGTGGACAACCAGCACAATCGTGACCACCACTGTATTTCCCTTCAGCTCCAGTGTCCAATCAAACCATGGAATTTCCCTCACGTCATGAATTATATTTTTCAGTGGGAGGGAAGGAGGAGATTTGAACTTTGAATCGTGTCTGCAGACACACAGAGAAACAAGCAGCAGTAACAGCTGAGTGAGCAGCAGAGAGAGCAGGGAAAGTGTTCAGCTGTCTTCAGTCAGGACTTCTTGTTGTGCCTCAGTCAGTCTCGTCTCTCACGTCCAGGACACAACATGTCGTTCATTCTCATGAAGAAGAAGAGATTTAAATTTAAAGTAGACTTCAACCTGGAGGAGTTGTCATCGGTTCCCTTCGTAAACGGAGTTTTATTCTGTAAAGTCAGACTGCTGGACGGAGGCTTTGCCGAAGAGTCGTCACGGTAAGAAGTTTTTCTATTTATAGCGACAGTTCGCTGGTTTGTTCCAACAAGCTAAAATTAAATTTGAGAGAAACTTGTTTTTGACCTGTTCAGTCGAAGTTGGACACCTGTTTAAGCATTTGTTGTCTCGGCTGTACTTCTTAATCTGCAACGGCATTTCATACCATTTAACGTTAATGAGTAACGGTAGTTAACGTTCAGCTGTACGAGAGTAGTTAACGTTAACTATCAGCCACGTTAGCGTCAACTAACGTCAGAGTTACTGGCGACTATTTGACGTTAAAGTTTAGCGGGACACGGTACTTATCTAGTGTAGAGATGAAGACTTTGAAGACAGCAACGTTTCAGCCCAGGATGCTGTGATTTAAAGTGATTTTCAGAGCCAGTGACGCCAAATAATTCAGTTTATAACATAACTTAGGTTTATTTTTAATAGACGTAAATAATATTTTTTCCGTTAACCTATGTTTATACTCTTGGTCAAAGCGGTTGCTAAGCAACAGGTAACGTACCGTTAGATTAACGTTGCTCAGATACTGCTGAGATATTTCAGTTAATAGCTTAGTGTGAATAATAATGTAAAATGAGATTTATATTAAAAGTGGTGGAAAGTAACTTGGTACATTTACTCATGTACTGTATGTACTTGTACTTGACTCGAGCACAGGGTTGGGGAATATATCGGTATTATATCAATATCGTCATATTAAACTAGATATCGTGATATATTGTGTTTTCCTGATTTTAAAGGCTGCATTACAGTAAAGTGATGTACTTTTATAAACTTATTTTGTTACTGATCATCTTTTTTTATTTTATTTATTTATTTATTTATTTTTAAAAGCTCATTGTGTTGATGATAAACTTATGTTGACAATATTGTCTCTATATCTAATATCAACTGTATATCTAAGTATTTGGTCAAAATATTGTGATATTTGTTTTTTTCCTATATGTGCACTATTTGAAAATTTATGGTATGTTATTTCAGATAAAATGTGTATATGGAGATAAATACCGGGTATAGCGAAATAGCCTAAAGATGTTGAGATATTATAAGCCATATTGCGCAGCCCTATGTGAGTATTTCCATTTTAAGGTACTTTACAACATTTCACATGTCACATTTAACTTATCATACTTTTTACTCTGCAACGTTCATCTAACTTTCAGATTAAAATTAACAAAAAGTAATGCTGAATGTATGGTAGTTAAATTAGCTCTACCATCACTTTAGCATCAGCATTAATAGTAATGTTCTAGCAATAATAATTGTATAATATAGTAGACAACATGATAAGATGATTAAAATGACTATTCTGCCTCATAAGATAATGTTTACTTTTGATACTTGAAATACTTTTTGTTGCTAGTACTTTTAGACTTAATTAAATAAGTTACCTGTAACAGAGTTTTTTTTTTTACTACTTTTACTAAAGGAAAACATCTAAATACTTATTCCATCACTTTGTATTATTAGTAATTATTATTATTTGGAGATTGTTAATAGAGCAGATACTTTAAATGGCGCATACGTCTGAGGCAAATTTTCCCTCTATTGTATTTGTATGTTTATGATGTCTTTTCATTGTTTCTGTCTGTGACAATACACAACCAAAAACTGCATCCTCTTCCATTGCAAAGGAGTATGCAAGCCTAATCCCATGGGACCTGTGATTATAATGGCTTGTAGCATTTAAATGAGTCACTCTGGAAAAACAGACACAGCGTGGCAGCACATGTGAACCACTAAACCGTCATTACTTTGCCATGGCAACTGTCTGTTCCTAAAAACTACCGTGTAAACACTGACTATATTCTTATATCCTGCTCCCACCACAACTTTTGTCTCCTTTCCAAAATACAACCATATTGTGACAATGTTGTTTTATGATGCATGTGGTGTATGGTCATTCTTATTTTTATTTTATTTCTATTTATGCTACCATTGGGTTTGTTTTGTGTTTTAAGGATGAGCGAATACATCATCTAATAGCAGACATTTACTTAAGTAGAAGTACAGATGTGCAACGAAAAACATTCTGGTGAAAGTAGAAGTACTGATTCAACTTCTCGAGTCAATCGAGTAAAAGTGAAAAAGTGAAGTGAAGGACATTTCTACCGGCTGTTTCTCTGCAAAGCTGACTGAACCTCACCTTTTCTCTGCAGTCAAGTTTTCCTATTTTGTCTATTTTGTCTTGTTACGTCTTGCATCATTTTTGTGTTGTTCCATCTGTTGTGCAGGATATGCACTGGATGGATACACAGAGAAATTGTATTTTCTATGTGTTATTTCCAATCCATTTAAGTTGAAATCGGTCTTAATGTTGAGAAGGCGGTGCGCAATGATGCAAAATAAAAAATAATCGGTGATTTCCCTCAATTTCCACCTCCGTGTAATGGAGGTAGGAGGCAACTCAAAGCCTACAGGAAGATCATCAGCTCATTTCACAGACTACATCGCTTCATTTTTCTGCATATTCAGATTAAAATTAGCAACAGGCACAACTCCATCTTTCATCATTCTTGATGGTCTGGGTGGGACACGCTCTGTGGCTTATCCATGGAGAAATCTGGCAGATTTGTGATTGACATCTGCTCTTTCTATGTTCAGCGTGGCTGTGTGTTTTTCTTGTGTAAGAAGTAGTGTTTCTAAATGTGCTGCTTCTCTCACAGGGAGTCAGTCCAGGCCAACTGTGTACACTGGAAGAAGAGATTCTCTTTCATGTGTAAGATGAGTGCCAATGCTGGGACAGGTGTACTGGACCCCTGTGTGTGCCGGGTGTCTGTGCGCAAGGTACGGGACTTTTTTTTTTTCTCTGCCATCAACCTCTGTTTTGTTGACACAACAAAATTCATAGCAACAGTTTACCACAGCAGGAGTCAGAGACAGTTAACTGAATGTGCTAAGAAGTGCACAAGATCAGAAGCACTGTTCATTTGTAACCACAAGCGCTTTGTGCAGGCAATGGTCCTACTGCAAATGTTTTAATGAAAATAAAGTGTGTAGTTGTCATGAAGTAAGCAAATGTAACCTCACTCATTTCTGTGTTTTTGTCATTTTAGGAAGTGAAGGGTGGAAAAAGCTTTGCAAAGGTAATACTTATGTTCTGAAGTGTGTAGACATTTGTTGCATTTGTTGTAAACATGGCAGCTTAAATACCAGAGAGATCCATTAGCACAGTCTTATCAAAGAAAACATGAGATAACAGTGATAACAGTACCCTTCAAGGACTTTTTGGCTGACTAAGATCTTAGTCTTTCTAGTTTCCGGCGTTGGTTACTGATTGAAAAATCTGTAAATCAAAACCTACGCTGTGTTAACCAATAACTTAAATGATGAGTTAAAGAATTAGGTTATGTGATTCTTCAAGGACCGAGTGTTCCATCTCTGTTTCCAAAAAACCTGAACTGGGTCAGATTTCTTTAAGGTTTAGATTAATGTATGTTTTATAGCATCACTTTATCACATGATGATACTTTTGCTGGCACTTTTTACACAATTTTATTAAGTAAAATCATCTATTTAACCTTATAAACTGGCTGTCAGATGGTTCAAACTGCTCGATCTCTTCTATCCCTGTGCAGCTGGGCTTTGCCGACTTGAACCTGTCTGAGTTTGCCGGATCAGGCAGCACAACGCGACGGTGTCTCCTAGAGGGATACGACACCAAGAACACCAGACAGGACAACTCGATTCTGAAGGTGTGGCAGTGCTTTTCCGCAATCCTCCTTTAAATACTGTCTGAAATATCCTCTATCACACAGCCCACTCATTTATTCTTACACATCTGTACAAATACAGTGCATTTTAGCAAAGCATAGACAAACCTACAACCTGTTCTTGTTTTTCTAAAGCAACTCCAAAGCAGAAGTAGACAATCTTCTATTTGAAACAAGTTTAATTTATGACATGGATGGAAAAGTTGAGTGCCCTGACAGTTAATGCAGCACATGTCTGAGCCTGCCATCTCTTAACTGCTTGAATTTGAAATATGCTGCTTCTTCCTGGGGCACAGATCTACAGTGGGCTTGCATTACACAAAATGCTACTCTAAACCTTAGATAACAGCAACCCTAAAAAACTACACTATACTGAAAAATTGCAGCCCTTTTGCCACATATGTACACTTGCTTATCAATCTAAAACCGCTAAAACTGACATTTCTATTCTTATCTTTCCTGTTGCAGGTTGTCATCATCACACAACTGATGTCTGGAGACCCCTGTTTTAAAACGTAAGAGCTCGTAATGACCTTATTTATCTGTTCCTTATGTTGTTGTTATTGCACATCCTTAAAAACTGAATATCCATTCAATTTGAAACTTGTAACTAAGGAAATGGCTGTAGCTGTTTTCAACTACATGTTGTAGCTGTGGTTGCAAAGAGAGTCTGTACCCCACATTGAAAGTCTGCCTCTAACCACAGAGGAAAAGGTTTCACATCACATCCTGTCTGTCACCTGTCTGAAAAAAATGCTCTTTGGTCTGATATTATAGACACTGACAGGCTTTAAAGTTATGAAGTATTATTTTGAAGCTGCTGAGATCTTATCACAGTCTTATGAGAGAGCTAATAAACCTCACCCAGATATTAATCAGCCCAACCTCAGTCGTCAGCAGCAGCTGATACTGTATGTGATCAACTCTGCACAGAGGTTATATTCTCTCTTTTGTTTAGAGCTGTTTGTCAGAGCAGTTTGTCACGCAGGCTGTGATGTAACATCACACTCCTGGCAAAGCCTCTACCATGTGCAAACAGTCAGTTTTCTTCAACCAGCACCAAGTCTTCCCCCCGTATTCTTTCATGTCCCTACGCCCCGTCGGTGTAATAATACACCCACTGCTGCCTAGGAGATGTCTAAAGTGTAAACTGAAGGATGGCCGGCCTAGTCATTCATCCCACGCAGTGTTACTCATTGCATGTGGAGGATTTACAACAGTGCAACAAGAAGGATGACGCTCAGGTTTTTTTTTCTTTGCGTCCGTCACTCTTTGTCTGCCTCTCCACCCCCATTCCTGTGTTTAACATAGCATCTTTGTCAGCGGCAGAGACATGGGGTTTCCTGTGTTAATGTCTGCTTAGCCGGAAATTGACAAAAAGTAATTCAGTTTTAACAGGTTTATTACTTATCCACTTGTATCTAATGTGTAATTTGACTGTTGGCTTTTATCTTATTGTGCTTCCCCGTAAAACTATTTAACTAATTGTTCAGTTTGCATAAGTCAATTTAATAAATGACTTTGAAGAAGCAGAGGTAAGAATCAGTTTGACCTTACAAGTGCAATATGTAAGAACTGTCCACCTGTTGAATTGATTATCTAAACAAATAGGAGGCAGCTTATCACCAGAATAACCAGTACTTATGCTAACTGTAGCTGCTGTTTGCTAGTCTAGACTGGGATCTCCTAGGACTGGGGGAGTGTTAGTGTTTACACCACTAGCACAGGAGCTTTTGGACTGCTAGGAGAAGGACCTTTTTAGGCCTGGGGAAGGGAGGACGCAACAGGGAATGCTGGCGGGGAGAAGCAACGGAGGTATTCAGAACCAGAGCTATACTATCAGGCTGAGGTACAAAGTGGTATGACAAGCAGAGTTTCCCCCAGTAAAGTTTTTGTGCATGGTTCAATGACTGCTGGCAGCATTTGGCCAGGGCCCTACAAGCTGACTGGAGATTTGAAAATATTACTAAATGCTATATACAGTATAACCATAATGCTTTCCAACCATTATATGTGTTTCCAACTGAGATGCCTCACTGTAACTGTTGTTTAAAAACATCTTAAAAATACATCCCCTGATAATAATATACCCCAGTGGGGTGTTGCCTTGGGTCACCAGACTTGCAATACACTTGGGGTGAGCCTGAGAAGAGAGGATGGGCCACATCTAGCTGGTTAACATGCTAATTTCAGTATGTATCTCTGCAACACTATACAAAGATGTCTTTGACATAACATCAAAACTTCACATTTGTTATTTTTTAGTGATTTTTTAAAGATTTAATCTCAAATTCTTACACATTGCACATTTAATGAAATGTATAGTCTGAAACAATCAAACTGCTGTTCCAGGCTCATCGCCTTTTTTGAAGCAGAGGAGTATGTCGATTTTAATATTGCAATAAGCAATATTTTGTGATCTGGTTGGCATAAGCTGTTGTTTATATAAAAACGAGTCAATCCCAGGGTGGCAGCGTGCATTGCTGTGTGCTACTGATTCATCCAGAATTGTCAGTCCTACACATAAGGCCTTTAATCCGGTTGGAGTCACGTTTTTAATGCCTGCATTTAAACACACTGGCTTGTTGATAAAGCAGTTAAAGGAGCTCTTTCCCATCACCACCTAAGAAAAGACACCACCCTGCTTCTCAGTAACATCACTCTGTCTTGTGTTCTCTTTAGGCCTCCATCTACAGCCATGACTCTGGGAATCCCACAGACTGAAGCAGAGTGTCTCCTTGAGGACAGAAAAGGAGGGGACATACATGTATCCCATTCACTCGTTGGTATGTACATACAGACTCGAAGGAAAGAAAGTGTTTGCTGATCCTTACAATAACAAGATTTTAATATCTCGGTTCTTGAAAAAGAACAATCCTTCGTTAGGTAACATGATTCTGGAGTCAACAGTAACAGTAACAGTAATACACACTTCTATCTATACTTACTAAATGTTTTCCTTCCACTTGTGTGTGTGTTTTGTTTTTATTCAGAGATTCCAGGAAAGTCAGTGTCAGTTCCAGAGGAGCTGGTAGCGTTTGGTCACTCTAGAACATCCAGCTACACGAGTCACCACTCAAAAATCTCAGGTACCAAACACAGAGACTCTCTTTTATCACCTCCAAGAACAAAAGCAACATTATCACCGCATCGGTTAAACAAATTATAAGCATGACCTGAGTGCTTGTTTTTCCTGTAGGTTACAGCTCAAATCACTCCAGTTTAACAGACCTCAGCCATCGCCGGAGTGCGTCAGGAGGTTCTGCTTCCACAGGCATCGGCAGCATCATGGAACCCATCGATCAGCAGGGGGAGAGCAGGACCACTCCCCCCGTCTCTGAACACCCCTCTACCCCCGCTAAAGTTCCAAGGTAATACATAGAATCACCCTGAAAGTGTCTGAAATTAACACGCACACATTATTGCAACCATGTCTATAATAATACATAATTCAACTTTGTATGTTATTGTTTGTTTACTGGCTGACTGTGATCTGCGCTGCTTTATAATGACCAGAAATGAAAACATTGCAATCAAAATAAATCAAAATGTCTAAATCTATTGTTTTTTATTTTCTCAGCTGTCCTTTTAACATGTTTTCTATGCTGGTTTTGACCTTTTTGTATAATGACCTTGTTATGAACACACCAGGGGACCAGACTCTAATCTTTCTCTGGTCCGCTAAATATATTGACTTATGCCTTTTGTTTGTACGTGTTTTTCTATGAAGCACATTTGTGTAACTTTTCACGTTGTTTCTGTCTCGTCATTAGACATCCAATAAAGCAGAACTCAGTCGAGAATCAGCTGAAGAGAGTTGATGCCACCAGGGTGGATGCAGATGACATAATAGAGAAAATCCTGCAGAGCCACGATTTCAGCAATGGCTTCTTGGACTCCAGTGCAGAGGGTGTGTACACCTAATCTGTAACTTTGCAGACTTACAAAAGGCTGTCTTGGAAAGTTGCCTGCTTTCCTGCTGATGGGAACAAATTACTTGGAGGTGTTGCAACATAACGTGTTTATGTACTTCCTGGAAATGCTGAATGGTGATTAGACATTTCTGACGTCAAATCATTTGATTTCATGTCAATGTGGACCATATACAAGCCTAAATATAAAGGTTTATTTGATTAAAGGGACTGTCAGGATTATTTAAAGTGGGCTTGTAAGGGGTACTTATCTATAGTCAGCAACAAAAAGTATTTTAGCCACTTAAAAAAAAGGGCCCACGTGAAAAAATCTATAACTGTTTAAGTGAACACTACTTTAACAATATTTTACTTTGCCATCAGACATTTTCCTTCACATAACTGTTGTTATATAAAGCAAATATCACGCTCTTCAAACCAGCTAGACTCCATAGACAAAATCATTTTACCAAAGTCAAAGTCATTTTACCTTTCAGAACATGGGATTTGCCTCAGTCAATTTGTGTTATTGTGTGACTTTGGTGAATCTCTCAATTTTAAAACACAGAAGTCACCGAATATCACAGACAAGCTAACTCAAGGCAGTGGTAGACCAGCAACTCCTGTGTTCTGTGAGGTAAAATTCCTGTTTATGGCAATGGAATTGGTTTTGAGAGAGCAACATTTGGCTTATGTAACGGCTGTTTCCTGTCTGAAAAGGCTGCGTGATGGCAAGGTAAAGCTGTGAAATTATTCCAAATAGATCATACATTTAAACTCGTATTGATTTAAAATATGTTTTGCTTGCTGACCATGTTCATAACAGTGCATTGTTTAGCTTCCCTACACTCCTACTCTGACTGCTTCTCCAAAACTGGGGTCGTGTCAACGCTTTCTGTAGTTAACACACTGACTGTGGTACCACACACAACCCCACTGTTAATAATCCTAAGTATCCCTTTAAGGATTACAACGTTTAGCTTGTATATCATTTCTATGAATATCACAAGGGCAGTTTAACCTTACTGATAGCTGAGCACACATTGTGGCAGCCATGTTACAAACTCCTGTCCCTAATCAAACACTTACTGTAATTTTATTGTGTTAAAGAAAAGATGACTTTCTTTTTTTTTCTTTTTTTTGAGACTGAAGTTTGAGTAGTTTTAGTGTGGAAGTGCATCTTTTGATGGTTCCTCTAACTAACAACTACTTCCCTGG
>JAJHUR010087613.1:0-12764 GCA_027495735.1 Lutjanus campechanus | reverse complement strand
TACTAAGAGCAATGTTGCAGCATCGCTGCTTGTGCTTCTCCCTCTGCAGATGAGTAAGTTTTAAGTGTCTAATTCCTAATGAATGTAATTTTCTTGAAGTCTCAGCCTTATTTCTATCTAATTGGGGGACGGGTTACTTAACAGTCCCTCCAGGAAGTTGCTCAAATTTGTGAAAATTTGCACGGTTGTGCAGCAGGGATCATTCATGGCTGAATTTGTGTTAACTGTCATTGCAACATTGCAATCACTGTAGCTTCTCACACCAGTTTCCACAAATCATAGCAGTTCCCTGTGCAAATGACATACATGCACATGTCAATGCATCAACCCCTTTTTTTATTTTTAACTTTTTTTGTAATCCTGAGCCATTTTGGAAAAGGTTGCTTAGAATTCTCAGAACAGCGTGTGGTTTTATTCTCCCTGAACCAAGTTGTCTTTGATTTTTAAAAAAAATGCACTTTTCACTTCCACTTTTCAATTTTCACTTGCTCTGGCAATTTCATTGGAAAAACATTGCAACGTGCACCACATTTTCTTTATAAAAATCTGCCATGAATCATCCATTTTAGGCCACAACAATTCCCCAAAAACCTGCAAATTCCTGGAGAGACTGATTTACTCCCAACACGTCCCTGTTTTCCCTCCAGTCCTCGTCTTTTTTGAGGATATTCCCACATAAAAGGTGCTGCTTCTCAGCTTTGTTAATTAGTCCCTCGTCCTCCCTGTTGATTGCTTTGATGAGGAGACAGATAAACGGCAAGAATGTCAGCATCGGTTTTGTCAATTTTGTAGCCAGACCTCTCTCCACAGCACTGGAGAAAGGTCTGAGTCCATGCATACGCATTCTGGTATAAGGGAAAAATGCCCTGCTATTGCCTGCATTTCTTTAAACCAGTCACAAACTTCTTGGGCGGTGCTTAGCCCAGGATGCAGCGGTGGTGCTACTGGAACATAGTGTTGAGGGTGAACTTGATTTGGAGGAACATTTGCACATCAGGAGGCGAGCTCTGGCATTAAAATGACTACACCACTGCAAAGAAAAGGTAACCACTGTTAGCTTGTTAGCATCCAAGGCACTAATTTGCCATTTTAAGCTTGTAGGATGCAGCTCAGAGGTTGTTCTTGTTTCCCGGGGACTTTAAAAACACAAATGGCGGCCGCTGTAATACCCCGGCCATTAGCAGGACTTATACCCATTTGGTGGGTCAGACTAGCATCGATTTTGACAAAAATAGGCTCGTGGTGAAGCAAATGCGTAAAGCAAAAGTAGGACCAAGGTGAGCATGTTTTTCTAGTCTGTTTGCCAACACTTAGTGCAGGTTAGGACATCCTCACTGAGAAAAACTGAAGCAATCTGATGTTCTCTTGCTTGAATCGCTATGAAGCAATGTTATACAGGCTGCACAGATCACGCATTACATTCCACAGTCAGTGAAATGAATCATTTTGTCAGGGTTGTGAAGCTCATTTGTGAAAGTTACTGTCAGAATTTGGTCGATAATATTTAAATAGTCTAGAAGAGCCTCAGTCTCATTCAAGTTAGCTGAGGGCTAAAGTGGAAGTTAACCAGTTGAGCAGCTGGAAGTCTCCGGTGCACATCCTCTGTAGGCGCTGAGGGCGGTGAGGGATTCATCAAGCTCTGGGTGCCCGACTTGGTGACTCAAGTGACTTTAACAGAATTCTGACTTTTAATCTTCAATAAAATGTAGCAACTAATTATGTCTTCATCTCATAAGTATGAAAAAAAGTCAGATGTCTGAGATGAGGAGGTCAGTATTAAAAGAAAATGTTTTTTCTTTGGAGAAACACACACACACACACTCCTCTGTACTTTGGGCATCTTTGGCTTGCTAAATGTTTTATCTCGAGCGGCATGTTTTAATCTGGATGCTGCTGTGATTGATGTTTGGTTATGTCGTTATTAATAAGTGTTTCTCTCTCTCTCTCTGGGTGAAGGCCAACTACATCACGCCAGCATTTTGATTTTAATTCAGCTAATTTCCTCATTTTGCACAAACATTCCTATTTGTTTTGCCTTTGGTGAATGCCATGCACTTTAAGCCTGATTCATAGATCAAGCTTGTTTTGCATAATTCTTGTTATGCTATTATATTATCTGCCTTTGGAAGAGAGAAATTCTGATGTGTTTTTCATTAAACTGATGCTAATTATTTTAAATATTTAAAAAGCAAATTTCTTCAGATATTTGATATGCAAACTATTGCAGAATGATGTCAACTACTGACTTCTGAGCTTTACAGCCGCCATCAGTTGGTCTGGTTCCCAACATTATCTCAAGAGATGGCATGTCATGTTTATGCATATTAAGCTTTTTTGTGTGTCATTTTAATGCCATTTATTTTGGTGCATTTTATGAGTTTTGGACGTAGTAACAATAGTCAGGTGACCTTATTCATCATGATGATCTTTAGCATACTTAATGAAGTGAAAAGTCACAGTTTGCTCAGGTTTAGATACCAGAAGTTCTTGGTTGGGTTCAGAAAATGATCATGGTTTGGGTTCAAATAAGTATGTTAGTTCCCTAAGTTAAGTTTTGTATGCAAGTTAACTTATGCACGAGACCAACCTGTTCTCATCCAAACTTGTCAAATACATCAGACTGGCACAACTGCACAACTTCAGCTGTCAGCATGTTCCCGCCCCCTTTTGAGGGAAAACAAACTGCTCTCAGTATATACTTGAATATAAAATAGCAGTGCAAAATCAAACAAATACAAGGCCATCAGAGTTAAATTAGTTTATAATAAGGGTTTGGGTTAGTGTAGGGAAAGGTCTCTAGAAACTCATCATTACATTGGGCATGGACGTCAGATCTGTGAGACAAAGCAGAAGCACCTGGCTCCCAAACAGGACCTTAGGTTGCAGTTGGCACACAAACAGAGGATCCTCCATCCTCATTGAGTTTCACACACTGTTTGTTTGTTGGTACTACACATGATGCTCTGCTCTCTGCTTTCTAGCCCTGCAAAAACAGCTGATTTTTCTTTAAACAGACAGGCTCTGTCTTCAGTGGGGGGTGATGGAGGGCACGTAATCAGGATGGAGTCTGTCACAGTCACAGTTAGCTACGGTTAGCATTAATGCATTAGCCTAACATAAAGATGGGCTTCAGAAAGTTAAACACATGGATAAAATTTATAACTAGCTATCTGTTCATAACATATAATTGTATAATCATAATGTCTTGATCAGCAACACAGATCAGCATGGTAAATTAAGAAATAATGTGTGTACAGTAATAACATTTACACAACCAAACATGAAGCAACTGTTCGGCAGAGGTTTAAACCAGCTCGTGCTTACGAAGCAGGATGTCAGAACAGGCTTAACTAGGTGAAATGAAATGCTAAAAGAAAAGTATTGTGATGATACAAAACACTGGCTTTATTCAAACAGTATTTGGTGAGACGAGTCTGGGGTTCCTGACCTCTGAATCGCTGCGCACGTCTCATCATCTTTGTAGGCGGGATTACGAAAGGGGTTATCATCTTCCTGTGCCACAAAAACAGCAACACGAAAGCAGCTGTCGACGACAGCTTGTTGTTAATTAACTTACAGAAATAAAACACTGAACTTTGCACACTGAATATTATATTGACCAACTGTGTGTTCCCATACAAGGAATCTGACTCCGTTTTCCCTTTTTTTTTAGAATGAGGAAAGGTGGCAATTCAGTCTGATTATCAGGTTGAAGTTTAACTTCCCATTTATTCAAGCAGAGTCCATCTCAGGAAATAACTAATGATGAAAATTAAACCAGACAGAGAAAACTGAACCACCGAGTGCCGCATGTCGGTACTTGACATTTTTTGATACTCAGTGCTACAAAAACAATGACTCAGAAGTGCACTGTTGGACTGTTAGAGGCTGAGTACAAGTGATGTCCACTGCTTCAGTCCTCCAGTGGACACAGACAGCTGCAGACTGAAGTGTGTTTCTGATCATGACTGCATCAGAGGACTCACAGTGGAGATAAAGACAGAGTGCTGCCTTAAAATGCTCTCCATGTTTGTTTCCATCTCGCTGCGTTTTGTTGTTGTGGCGTCTGATCAGACTGACGGACTCGGTGGGATTGGAATGTGTGTGTGTGTGTTTGTGTGTGTGTGTGTGTTATCTTATCATGTGTGGTTAGCTTAGCACTGTTAGCAAACACAGCCTGGGTAAATATGATGAGAGGATGCCCTACATGAATTCTCTGTTCTGCAGATTTTGTACGACTGTGAATAAACAAGACTGTCGTCCAGGTTGAAACGCTCTGAAAACAAAACCAGAAGAGGAGGACAAGGTGCTCAAATCCTGTCAAAATGTACTTTAAGTTAAAGTAGGAACTGTGTGCAGCTGAACTGAAGGAGGCTGTTGGCCTCTGACTGGCGTAACTGTGGTTCAGAACAGTTCAGGTTCAGCTAAAACAGAACTTGTAGAGGTTAAAAATGCAGCGATGTGCTTAACTGGGCCTGATATCTCTGTCAGAACAAGCACAGGTGCTACCTAACTGTTTATACCTGCCACCAGATCATAATGAATGGAAATAGTGTGTAATTTAAATAATTTTCCTTTAAAAGAGTCAAATTTGTCTGGAAATGTTAGAATATACCATTCAAATATGTGTATTTGTATAATATGCAGTTGTTCTGGGCCAGGCTCAGTATATAGGCCTACACTCTTTTATGTCATCAGGGGACATTTAACTTCTTTAACAATGCTTTTCACCAGTTCTTTAGAATTGGGACAAATTTAAATCCTAAACTTGCTCTGTGTCAGAAAATACCCTTGTCCCCGACAAGAACTTCAAAACTTATGTAAAAATGTGTTAAAAGCCCTCAAAATCAGTGCAACCAGTGCAGACAAGTCCTTCACTATAAGTTTAAAATCTGCTTTTAAGCATCAGTTGTCTGTTAGTGTAAAGTTAAAGTCCATTATCCTGAAACCTGCTCTGAAAATTCACACTCTGCACTTTGAGTTCAGTGACAACCTGCCTTCTGCCTGCCAGACTCCATTAACAAATTGCTCAATTTAACTGATACAAACATCTACTCCCTCCAAAAGATAATTAATGGCTTCTTACGATTCATGAACAGACACTTTCAGCACTCAGCAAACATTCGGCATTAATTTGAATTCTACTTAACATGAAACATATCATGTCACTTTATGGTTCATTACAGTAAATATATTACAGATTTCTCCTTTCATTATTTAGTTATTCATTATTTCACTTCAAAAAAGACACATTTTGTCTAGAAATATTAGAACAATTTATTCAAATGAGTAAATACTGTATGTACATGTATAATATGGATGTAAACTCCTCTTTATGTCAACAAAGCACCCAACTTTCCAGATGTTATAAATGAAACAAAGAGACAGACGGAGGCAGATCCTCGTGCATTCAGTCTGATGTGCAACACGACCGAAGCAAAATCATAACTGATTTATTTACACGAAACACGATTACTCACTCAGCTCCACAGACTGTGATTCAGACAGCCAATCAAACGCCTGGTTTCTGCCCCAACTGTAACGTTACCCAGAAACCCACAGGGGAGGAAGTCTTCTGTGTGGCGTGCATCCACACGAGCTGAGAACAACACTAACAGAGGCAATTGTATTAGAGCCGATGAGGCATTCATGCACGTCCATATCAGATCCATGCATGAAGAGCATGAAGAGCATATGGAGACAAACACGGAGGAGCGTTGCAGTCGCACGGACGATCAGGATCCTGTCTGACGGTGGAGTCACAACAGACGTCCTGCACAAAGATCTGTCAGGCAACAAGACAAGACAGAAGAGTTTTGGCCACAGGGGTGGCAGCTAAAAATCCCCATATTTTCAAAGTATTTGTTTCTGTTGAATCACAAAAGTCTTTTTTTATTAAAGGAAGAACAATACTGGGCACCACTGGTTCCACAAGTAAAAGTGTGTTTCATTTTGGTTGACTGACAGTTTTCTGCTTCAGGTCTTACAGGGACATGAAGCCCTCCTGGTTGAATCATCAGTACAAAAGACAAACAACTTTGATAAAAAGTCAGAGTTACAAGAAGCCTGTGGACATAAAGATAAAGAGAAAAAAATAACTACAATCCTTAAAATTGTATTTTGGAAAAAAACAAACATCCAATTACAGTGGCACAACAGAATTTGAAGTTTAAATCATTCTGGCTCAGTTTTGGCTGAATTAGCAACAGCATTGTGGTGCAGAACAGCATTTATAGCTCTCCAACATGTGGTTCATCTGAAATCTACTTGTTGAATTTTATCGACTTTTTAAAAGAAATTTTTAAGAAAAATACCATCCTGTCACTGTCCTCTGTCCAGCAGCTTTACTGGACATGTCCAAACATTTTTAGCCCACCAGAGCCGGAGCGTCCATGTTTCAGGTTGTCTTCAGGTCATAGTGGTGTTTGACACTGAGACAGTGGAGCAGACACACCTCCAGTGTTATAGAGCAGAGGAAACTGCTCATTTTTCATGATTTTCAGACCTAATTTTATGTACTTGGCATTTTTTTAATCATCCTGGCTGGGTGGTTGATAACATGTTTCTGAACATCCATCCACCAACCACCAACCTCCTTCATCTACAGATCTTGTTGCTCTTTATACCATGTCACAAATTTTTCTCCCTGTCATTTGCATGTAAAATGACGCAGTCTCTTCACAATACAAGTCAATAGAGACTAAATCGTGTGAAACACAAAAAGCAAAAGAGGCGTTTAAATGGCATTTTAGATCTGTGGGGCTGAGTGAGTAATTTGTGTAAAAACAAAATGACAACATTGCTGTGTAGTTCAAACAGCATTTGGTGGGACCTGGCTGTGATATCAGACAATGGACAGACAGGCAGCTTTATTTTTATGCTAAAAAGTTCAATTTGGGCTCAAAGCTCATGAATCTGGAAAGGTTTCATGAAGCAAATGGGAAATTAAAGTCATTATAAAGTAATATTGAATACTACCCTCAGCCACATGTTATTACGTGTTTTTGGGGACATTCAGAGTGGTATTATGCCGTATTTAATCAGCTTTACCTGCGTGTAAGGATGCTTTCTACAAAATTACACGCCTCTGTGTCTGTTAGTGGTTTTGCAGCTCAATATTTGAACTTCCCTGTTGTGACATGTCCGGGAAAAAAAAAAAAAAAGGTTTGGGGCCTCTGAGAGCAAACAGCTCCAAGATGAAAAGGCCCGAGTACAGGTCGGAGCTGTTGGGAAGCAATAGAAGCAAATCACTGTCTCCTTTAAAGCAAACTTCCTCTCATTGCCTCTCCACTGACACAGAGTTCACCTGCCTGCCATAATGGACATGGTTAATATTAGACGGGCTGGGGGCCCGCATCTCCAAAATGTATTCAAACTGTCTCGCTGTCATCTGGTCCGTCCTCAGCGAGACACTTCATTTAAATAACCAAATCTTAAATTCAAATTTTAAGAATGAGTTTGGGTTGTGATGGATATAAATATAAAATATATAACTGTATTTTTTTCTGTCTGGTTAAGGTGGACATTTATTCTTGCAGTGTGAGCACCGAGTGTTCTGCACTGAGAAAAAACACTCCATCTATAAATACATACACACACACTCACACACAACGTACAGCTGCTGTCAGTCCCAAATTACCAAAAGCAATTTCAGAGGAAAATCAAAGGTGAAGGTACATTATCATTTGTCAAAAGCACAAACAGAGAGCGCTGCCAGAGAGCTGCAAATAGTATTTCAGCAGTGACCTCACACTCCAGCACACTCCACCGCGGCCTTGTGCTCCAGCTGCTGTTTGTGCTCGGAGGATTGAGATGTTTTCGAGCGGGGTCGGGCGGCGGCAGCGACCAAGACGCTGAGTTTTTAAGGCCAGAGGACCCGACGTCTCTCTCGGCCATTGAGGCTGAACTAGGTCAGCCGTCTAAACCGCCCCGGGGAGATAGCCATCGTCAAATACTAATCAGTGCTCGGCCAAGGGTGCGCTTCATTTCTGGGCCTGCGGGACCCTGGAGGAGCCCCAACAACCCCCTCTGCTTGGTAGCAGTCGAAGGCAAACACTCGAGGACAGAGTTTACTGTCAAAGCTCCTGAAATCTTTCTCTTAATCAAAGTACAGCTTTGTTCAGACATTAACCTCCCAGTTCTGCGCACACACACGAACACTGTGTTTGCTGGCTCGGCTTATGTGCTTTGGCATTTTGGTATTTGGCCCAGTGTTTTATGTGTCCAGAATGTTTCCCAGTCTTTTGCTAATGCTAATCTGGTAGAAGCACATGCCTCTGGCTGGCCCGAGATCCATTTATCTGAGAGATGAACCAAATAGAGTGCACTTCTTATTGATTTTAATCTTGATATTAATGCCACTGGATGGATTTTAGACTTTTTGACAGACTGGTCACAATGTGTGAGAGTTAAACGAGCTTTAAGCATCCACTGGCTCACCTCAAGGATGTTTTCTGTCTATATTCTTTACACCACAATAGACACATTATACAGTTTGCAGATAATTCTGTTCTACAAGGCCTCCTGGGTCGGGGTCATGGTCTCTTTTTTTTTTTAGTTAAATATGTCTAAAACCAAGAACATAATCATTGACTTTAGTTGGCACCCAAACCAAAAGGGAAAGGAGATTTGCTCAGTGGAAAATCACAACTATTTGGGCTGGTTTCACAGACCAGGCTTAAGCCAAGTCCCAGATTAAAATGCCTGTTTAAGTGGTCTCATAGCTAAATCTAAGACTGAGTGCAAGTGGGAAGATAAGGGCTACACTAGGACTAAACTGAAGCTTAAATTAAGCCTTCAGAGAGGAAGGTTTAACTTCTGCTTGGTGCTGTTTGTGAGGGAGCATGGACTATTTGGAATATCTCAATTAAGGGTGACCAAAACTGAAACCTAATGGTGGCCCATGGGCCAAAACCAAAAAACCTATTATAAAATACTGTATAGTTAAAGGTGTAATCTGCAACATTTTCCTAAAACAAAATCCTTAAAATCCCTTTTAATTGTCACTTATGACCCACTAGAAGTATGTGGTGGTGGCTTCTTGTTTTCCTTTTTTCTCATTGTTTTTCTGTGCTCGGGACATTGTACCAACCCCAAACCAGCTCAGACAAATCCTACTGACTCTACCTTTAGGATGCAAAATGGTGCAATGATCCCAAGTTCCCTTAATTGACTGACCTCCTGCACAAAGTGTCACAACACCTCCTCAGATTATAAAAATTTTAATATATATATATATATATATATATATATGGATCTTATACATTTATAGCTTTATAGCTTTTTTTTAAACGTTTTGGTAAGAACCATGGGCTGGGATTGAACCTGGGCCGCTGCAATAAGGACAATACTGACGAGCTCCCAGGGTAACAAAAATCAAAATTTATGGTTGGCTAGCTTTTGTCCCCACTTTGTTCAGAAAACTAGAACAAGATTGTGTCAAACCAGCAGCTGAACAAATTCTTTTTGCCTCTGTCATTGTTTTGTCTTAAATAACTAATGAAACTCACAAAAACCCTGAGTGGAATAGAAAAAAAACAGGACTGATGTGAATCTATCTTACTCCATGACTAGATAGTCACGTTCATAATGTCTTAATTTGACACTTATTGCTTTACACAATTGATAAAGTAGGAGTAGGCCTTAATCCGTATCAGTTAAACACCACTATGACCTGAAAAAGACTCAAAACATGGACGCTCCATCCAGCAGCTTTATTGGACATGTCCAGACATGTTTGAGCCTCCCGAGCCAGAGGACGGTGACAGGATGATGTTTTTTTCTTCTGTGTCGGGTTGTTGGAACTGAAATAAGCTGAAGTGAACTGCTGGGCTGATTTGAACTGAAAGGTACATTTGTAACTGTTGGGAAGGATGAGGTGGTGTCGTTTGTTTGTTGGTTCGTGGGGATTATATAGCGTTGGAGGACGAACATATCAGGACCAGTCTTCTCACGTTTTCAGCAACTATTTTCTGACGAGTATAAAAACTCCCTTTCTCCTTTACACAGGTTTTAATTTATGCCCTGTCTGTGAAACTGCTCTTAAAAACCTGTGATATGTTCCTTTAAATGATATTTAGCTGTTAACATGACTTTAGTGAGACGTGTCACGGCAGCCTCACAGTGGCGTCTCAGCGTTTATTCCAGCAGCTCCAGTGATCGTCAGGCGACGCCTCGTCCTGCTCGTTATCAAATTAGACTGAACGCCTCCTTCAGGGAGAGAGAAATTGAAATCTTTTTTTCCTCCCTCATTCTCTTTTTTTTCCTTTTTCATTCCTTTAAGTAAATCAGTGATCGCTGGAAAAACCCCGGGGACATCATAATAATCAAATTACTCTCGGCTGATCTGAACAGGGGCTGATAATCGGCATTGACAGGGGCTGGAAGTCCCCCAGAAACCCCTCATACACACACACACACACACACACACACACACACGCATAACCACATTTCCAGTGAAGCAGGATAATTATTTTTTATGTCATGACATGAAAAACTGTTTTCGCCTTGTTAGTAACATCTTTATGTCATGAATGTATTCTGTGGTGAAGCCCCGCCCCCCACCATATTTGGAAAATATGATTGGATCATCCTCTGAGTACCAAATTGATTGACAAGTCCGTACATACAAAATAATAATATTCTCCTTCCCTCCACCTTCATTTCTTTTCCTTCCTCCTTTGTTTCCGTCTTTTCTCCCCGAGCTCTTTCTTTCATGCCGTCCTCATCCTGTCTTCTCCAGCTCATCCTCCTTTTTTGCCCTTTTTCACCACAACTTGTCTTTTCGACTCTTTGCTTCCTTCTTTTCGTATCTCCCTCTTCCTCTTTTGATTCCCTACACTACCTTTTGCTTCCTCCCATTTGTCCTTCCTGTCCTTCTCCGCCTTCCTTCCTTCCTTATCTCTGCTCATTTTTCCCTCTTTCCTTACATTTTTATCCTTCCTTCCGTTTCCTACTACCACTTCCTTTCCCTCGTTTTTACTTCCTTCTCTACCCACTTGTTTTGTTTCTCTTCTTCCCTTTTTCCTTCAAAGTTCTGTGCTTTCCCCTCTCTCATTTTCTTTCCTTCCCTCTACACTCATGAAAATAAGGGTTCCAAAAAGGTTCTTCATGAAGGACTGAGGTGCTACCCAGAACCATTTACCTCTGAAGAACCCTATTTTGAATAAAGGGTTAGTCAAGGGTTCGTTGCAAGACTAAGGTTTCCATTAAGAACCATTTCTGAGAGAAAAAAGGGTCTCGAAGGATTGTTGAAGGATTGTCTTTCATCAAGGGTTGTTTGGACTATAATATAAAAAGGGTTCTCAGGAGAACCCCCTGGGTGAGTTCTAGATAAACACCTTGGAATACAAAAAGATTCTTGGTTGGGATTCTGGCTGGGTTCTTGTTGTCATTCTGTATTCTATTTTATTTCTTCTATTCTCTCCTCCACCTCTACTTCGACCTTCCCACCTCTTCCTTGCTATACTGACTCCTTTTTAATCCTTCTTTCTTCCATACTTCCTCTTTTCACTTCTTACTTTGCTGTTTGACCTCCTTTCTGCCCTTTTTATTCCCATCCCCTCCTCTCCATAACTCCATCTCTCCTTAAACTTTCCCCCATTACCTCCTAACTTTCTTTCCCATCCTCCTCTTTTCTTTCTGTATTTATTTTCCTTTTTCGATCGCCTCTTGTTTCATTCCAACTCTCAGTTCGAAGAAGAGTATTAGAGAGTGAGAGGAGTGGAGGATGAATCGATGATTTCACTGATAAAGCACAACTTCCCTCCAGCAGATGTGTTTTAAGGAGCTCATGACCTCAAATTAAGCTGCTGCTGAAAAAAAATTTTATTCTGTCAGTGGAGGAAAATCCTGCGGCGACGTTTCTCCGACGACATCCTGAACTAGAAAATGTGTCTCAGATGGAACAGACCTGCGATTAATGAGTTAAAAAAACAAATCAGAGAGGAAGCGGTGTGTTTTCTCATCTGTAATTGGCGTTGTTATGTTGTCACACGTCAGACGAGCTGACGAGGAGAGAAAATATTTTTACACAGTTAAAGTAAAACACTCCTCAGGCTCTGACTGGTTATGATGATGGATGAAGGATGGGGAAGCTCAGACATTCAGGTATTTCCACTGTTCAATGTTTAATTCAACAATTAATTTTATTTGAAGATTTTTAAAAATATTTTCATTCCTATTTTTCTCCGTACGCTGAAATAAGGTGGAAACTAAGTTATAATTTTGTGTCCCTCCAGCAGCTGAAGTCTAAACCTGTGATGATGAAGTGTTTTGGTGTTTTGGGGAGTTTTTAACGACAGAGTCGGTGGTGTTGAAGCTGCTAACAGATGGCTCTGTCTGTTTTCATTTATTTTGAGTAAAGGTTAAACAGCATCAACAAAAATAGCCCGAACCATCTGTTCATATGCAGTGTTTGAGCAGCAGATACATATTGTAAATACAGACCTTCATTTACATCAATACACAAACACACACACATACACACCAAAAACCTTGTTTCACAACACAGGACATTAACACTTTATACTTCTATTTCACACCTTTGTAATTTTGCCTATAATCAGAATTCTAAAACACTTTAGACAGAAGAAAAACATATGTTTGCCAGTCTTGTCAGAAAATAAATACTCCTTTCTGATTGGCTGGCAGGTGTCTGATCGGAACTTTAAGGAATCTGGTCACACGTTTTATATCAAAGACGAGCACAAGGTGTGTGAGAAACTGCAGGTAACCATAGCAACGGTACTTCTGCTT
The DNA here is from genome assembly GCA_027495735.1 of Lutjanus campechanus. NCBI lineage: Eukaryota > Metazoa > Chordata > Actinopteri > Lutjaniformes > Lutjanidae > Lutjanus > Lutjanus campechanus. The sequence goes on along the minus strand of JAJHUR010087613.1, from coordinate 8 downwards.
GATGCTGC
>JAJHUR010087612.1:16982-45800 GCA_027495735.1 Lutjanus campechanus | reverse complement strand
TTGCATGCAGGCAAAAACTCTTTGGGGAGTGCAAAACAGACAAATTAGCTGAAATGCAGTCTGGGAACCCACTGGCTATGGTCTGATGATGACTTAGCTTTTCACTGGCATTTCATCTGTGCTCAAATGCAGATATCTATTTATAGAGATTAGCTTCTAACTCCATTCTTGCATCTTGAGTTGTTAATCGGACTGTAAACAATGATGGCGCATGGGAGAGAAACTCTTGTTCTGTTATCCTTTATCTGCAGGCTACACTGGAAGCCGATCATTGGCCGTTGCCTGTGGAGGCTAAATCGCCATCAAACAATACCCAATGGTTTCTTAGACTGATGTCGGAGATTCCTGCTTGTCCCCGAGTGCAGCTACAAAGAATGTTTTTCATAATCATTACTTCTGGGAGCTTCAGTACCACATTATCGTATTGTAAGCTGTCTCCTACACAATGCATCTCACGCTGCGTCTTCAGCATAAGTATTTATAGTCATCATCATAAGTGACAAAAAAAAAGAGAGGAAATAATGAGACCACAAATCTTCAGCAGCATCTGAGATGGAGAAGGCAGACAATGCGGGGCTATCACGTCCCTGCATCGTGACGGAGAGAAGCGACAGATCACCAGGACCGAGGCTCCAGGAGAAGAAAAGCGAATTGTTGGGCAGAATTTATGGTAAATTGTTCGGGAGATAAAAACATGTAGAGCAGAGAGGAGGAGAAAAGGAAAGAAAAGAAATATGAATAAAAGGTATGAGCTGCCCAGCGTCTCAGGTGGCCTCTCAGATTGCTGCGCTTTGAGAAGAGGCAACGGGAGGCTGAAAACACTCGAGTGAAGAGGGGGAGGAAAAAAAAAATCAATGGTGCCTGTCAGATTTCTTGATCTGCTGCTTTTTTCACATGGCACCAGCCCTGTCTGCTTTATTCTAGTGCTGCATACCACTTCAACAGCCCCTCCCTGCGTAGTCTATACTCCCCTTCTCTCCAGTCCTCTTCCCTTTCTTTCCCCTCCTTCTCTCCATCGCTCTTCCTCCCTAATGACTGAGCCGTTGGCAGGCGATATGAAGGCGGCATTTTCTCGTCTTATAAGCACATTAAACAGTCGAGAAAAAGACCGGCTCCCTAAAATGTTAAATTGGACTTTGGACTTATCTCTGCTCTAACTCTCTCTGACTTTCTCTTTTTCTCATCCCCCTCTCCCCTTTCTCCACTCCCCCCATCTCAATCTGTTCCCCACCGCTTTCTTTCTCCTTCAATTTATTGCAGTTAAACTCAGGCTGACGTTCTGTAACAGGCCTTTTATTAAAAACCTGATCGTGGCCAGCCAGTGTCACCAGTGTTATCTACCTCTGTGATGATGACTGCACCTCCCTGACCACAGCTAGTCAATACGCTTTTAATATTTTTAATGCCCAGGGAAATCACTGCAACCTGGTGTGGGAGGATTTCACTCAACAGTCTGTAAAACCTGCGGTGACACCTGCTTCAATCCACCTTAAGGAGCGGCTAACACAACTCAAAGAATTAAATTACTTTTAGTGTCCGCTGATGTGCTATAAGGTGCTTCTGAGGGGTTTCTGGGCAATAAAATGGCCATATAAAAAAAAAATCCAATTATAATGTTGGCACAAAATATCAGCTACAGGCAGCTTAAATGAAAAATAAATTCAGAAGCCTTCAAACGTTTTTTGCCATTCTTAGCCCCAGTTTGTGCCTCTCACATTACATTCAAGTCACAGACCCGAGCGTCTGTTTCCTGAAAGATAAACCCACAACTCAGATTTAACAGCACAGCAGGTTTATAGATGACTGTAGATATTTCTACAGTCATCAAAAACTCCATGTGGGGGGGGGTATCCCATGTGCTGCGTGATAAAAAGGAATTTTTATCACATTTCCCAATGTGTGACTTTATTTCCTAATCAAACCATGGTAGCAAGATGTGAGATATTTCCTAGTAGGGCTGTACTGGATGTAGAGCTGCAACAGTTAATCAATTATTAATCAATTATTAAATTAATTGCCAACTATTTTGATAATCGATTAATCGGTTGGAGTCCTCTATTTAGGAAAAAAGTCCAAACTCTCTTCTTTTTTTTACTCCTTTATGACAGTAAACTTAATGTCTTCGGGTTGTAGGTGTATTTGAGGATGTCATCTTGGGGTTTTCTGACATTTTATAGACCAAACAACTAATCGATAAATTGAGAAAATAATCAACAGATTAATCAACTATGAAAATTATCATTAGTTGTAGCCCTAACCGGATGTAATGTTTTTTTTTTTTTTTAGGTACCTGCCACCCCTGCGCTAAGCTAACACATCTTGGACAGGTCTGTTTATTGAACATGGGGAGACAAAATTGATATCAACCCCTCCATCAAACTCAACTGTGAGACGGCAAACAAGCTAACTAAGTTGTCAAAGTAACAAGGAATTACAGCGATTAGGACATTAATTATAGAATTTGAAATTGTAATCTCTGTTTTGTTACTGAAAACAACTATTTCAGGCAAGCATTTTTGAATACAGCATGTAAAGCTGCACGAGTTGTTAAATGACCGTCTGGGTTTTTGAAAGATTCCTTTAGATAAAGGTTTTCTTACAATATCTGATATATACGTGGCGATGACAGCCAGACGCACAAACTGAAGCTGGTAGGTGCTCAGACACTGAAATCCTTCATACAAGTGTTATCATTTCCAAAAGACTTTCTACCATAATAACGTCCTTTGTCTCTGGAAGCACCTCTCGTCCTTGGATCTGATTTTCTCTCACCTTAGCTGCCTTTATCTGATTCTGTCTTTGCTGTTACATCATTTGCCTGCGTGTCTTTGTCTCCCTCCTTCCTCTGTCTTTCCCTCTTTTCTCCTGTGCGCGAGGACGATCAGCCCAGAGGTTGGTGACCTGCTTAGTAGCTTTGGAACAGATGTTCAAGGGGCAGAGTCAGTGTATGTGTGTGTGTGTACGTGTGTGTGTGTTCAGCATGTGTGTTTGTGTCGACTTACGACAGGGCTGGACGACAACAACTAACAAGCGCTGGGCACTTAGACTGGAGAGATGGATTAGTGATTTATGCCTCGGGATGGAGGGATGAACGATAGACGGAGAGTGCGAAGGGATTGGAAGTTGGGTTTGGGTTTGGGGGGCCACAGGGGGATTAAAACAACTGTGGCTGTGAGGACAGAAACACTTTTGCTATTCTGTGATTCTCAGACCAACAGGGAGGCATGCAGAGAGCTTTCACAGGTCACAGCTGGGTTAAAGAAAGAAAAAAAAAACAGACGGAGGGGAGGGAGAGAGTGGCGAGTGCAGTGAAAAGGTCAACGTGGTAGAATAGGACTTGTGGTGCAGTTGTAGCAAGTTAAGGATACTGGCAGCGTGCCTGTCAATTTAAACTCGTTTTTTGTGATTTGGTCTCCGGGACCTGTCGAACCTGTAGATGGCGTCCGCTGGCAGCCATGCTGGAGGTCCCAGAGAACCCAGAGAATCTACTTGTGCTTTCAATCAAACAGTATCAAACAGTATTTTTCTGTTAATTAGGGTTGGGTACTGAAACATGGTGCAAAAATTCGAGCTTCCAGACCAAATCACAGTGCAGTTTACGGTGCCTCATTTTGGTGCCACACACCTTACCTGCCAATTGAAATAGTTGCCCCCTAGTGCCAACATTACAGACACACCTCTACGTGGATCTGGCAGCAGGTAACATGAGCAGCTACCTCAAACGTGGTTAAAATGCCAAGCTAAATCGTCTAAAGTGTGGCTGTATTTCGCTCAAAAGGGCTGGCTGAATGTGCAACAAAGGTTTAAAAATAATTGCGTGTAAAGGGGGGGAAACATCTGGCAACACACGGGACACACTTGAAAGCAGAGGGGAGCACCATGCTCAACTGCTTATGTGACCCCATGCCAAGCACAACAGCAGGCAGTGTGGGCGTCCCCATGGCTATGGGCTAAATTAGCATTAGCAGTGGTTGCTCGGCCAGATAGGCCTGTTCTCTACATGAGAAAGCCTAAATCCCTGGTTAGAGCTGGCACCACAACGCTAATCTAAAAGGCCGTCCACACAAGAACGCTAACTACAGCAATAACTATAAATATGTTGTATTAAAAGTCATTCGAGCTCAGCAGAACTTTAACGTGGTGAGGTAATGGTAACCTATGGTCAGGTAATGGGCAGGTCCATTACTTTTTGTTTTATTGAGGTTTGTATGTCACTCTATAGCTTCCCACTAGTGTTCCTCATGTATTCAGATCCAAACATTAAAATTTTGGTTGAAATATGTACATTTTAGTGGCAAAATGCTATTTCCACCAGCCCTCCTAAAAACGTTCTCTCATGTGACCTGATGTAGGTGTCCACATGATGATGTTGCTCCCAGGTTGAGGGAGGGGAGGGCATCAGCACCCTAACCTATGTCACTGCTCTTTACTAACAGCTGAGTGGGAGTTTCCATCTTAAAGCCCCCGGAAGGAACGCAGATGGAGTCACCCTTTAAGGAAGCAATTATCATATTACCTGGCTGAAAGACCGGAATGGGGACTCTCTTTCAAACCACCACGCAGTCGACCAATTTTACACATAAAGGTCATTTTGCTCGTCATGCTTAGTACTACTCAGCCTGTGAAAACTGTCATATGATGTCGTCTGTGGCTCCGGAGGAGTTTAGTTAAATCTGAGACAAAAAAACCTGATGATGTCATCAGCTTTATGGAAGCACAATGCGTAATCACTGGATTATCACTTGCAGATACAGTTTCACTTGCGCTGAGGACAGAATGACACTCAAGCGTGGATTAAAGCATAAAACAATAGTGCAATTGTTAAGACTGTTGAGTATTATTGGTGCCAAATATGAGCTTTGCCTGTTAATGACAAAAAATACATAATATACATACATTCACAAATAGAACCTTCTATCCTAAGATAGAACAAAGTTTTTCAGGTAATTTCAGTGGATAAAATCAGCTCCATGGTGATGTAAGCCATAATTACAGTAGGTTTGTGATGCAACTCAAAGCTTTCATTTGCTGCATGAATGAAGTGGATTCATTTTTACTTCACTGTGTTTTGGCACAAGTTTTGTATGCTTCTCTTTAGCAAAATAATCAACATGTTAAAATGGCACTAAATATGTCAGGAAATGAGGAGAGTAGGGGAATGGCATGCAGCAAAGGGCTGCAGGCGGGAATTGAACCCACAGCCTCTGGATCTACTTATGTACTTAACTTCACTGAAAGTGCTATCTTAACTTTGCTAAGCTTGACTTTACTCGTCAGATCTACTCATGTACTTACATTCACTCAAAGTGCTATCTTAAGTTTGTCAAACTTAACATTACTATTCAGATTTGCTCAAATATTTATTTTAAGAACACTGACATTATTATGTTTGATAAACTAGAAATGTGTGCGTTCTTGCGCTGCACATTTTTTGTTGAGAGAATCTTATTTTTTTAACTTAAAACATTGGTCGTATATGCGTTGTTTGGAGATGAAATATTTTTATTTTTATTCGCTTACAAGCCTATTAAGGTGATGTTTTGCTGTGTGTGTCTGTATGTCATCAGGAAGTTGCTTTAATTGGAGAATCTTTATCTCTCCAATTAAATCTCATATCCTCTGCTCCATGCTTTTCTTCCTTTACACCACCAGCCCACCCAGCCACCCACTCGCACACTCAGAGGTACAGACTGTTTGTTTTGCGGCTGTGTTCTCCGCATGACAATTGGACGGCGTGGGTGGCTATTATTAATTTCTACAGGTACTAAAAAGTGTGTGCGTCAATGCATGCGTGAAAGGTGTGTGTTTTGCAAACACTGGTGAGACACAGCGGTGCACTCAGTCTGTTCTCTGCCCGCTCAACTAAAACACACAGATTACTGGTTGATAGCGAGACCTATTGTTTTCAATATACAGCTTTCAGCTCCGCAGATGCCACTCAATTACCCCTCGAGGAGAGTTTAACTTGCGTGAGGCTTTGTCTTTAGATTGCGTGTGGGGCTAAAGAGTCACTGAGCTGTGTGAGGTGGCTTAGTGGTGTTTCGGGGGGAAAAAAAACAGAGAAACCTGACAGGCATCGAAAGTGTGAACACTTGAACCAACTGTGTCTCATTAACAGCAAAATGTAAAGTGAACGTGTCCATTTTTCACATGTAGACATGAGAGAAAAATACACATTTCACACAAAACACAAATCTGCCAAACATGATCGTGTTTCTTGGCATTTTCTTGAAGAAATAATTCAGGACGCCCCTAAAAAAAAGATATTGTCTAGTTGGCAGCACATGTTGCTCCAAAACCTGTACCTTCACAGATATGTAGCCATGAGCACTAACACACCCCTATACCCCTATATATTACAGATACAGCTTTTGAACTTTGTGCTGGTAATAAACTGGATGGTCCTTTTCCTCTTTAGATCGGAGGACACAATGTCCACTTGGAATGTGGACTCATCAGACAACAGAACACTTTCCCACTTTCTGTCGGTCCGTCTCAGATGAGCTTGAGCCTGGAGGAGTCTGCATTTGAAGTCTGCTTTTGTCGACTACAAAAAACTGGAGCTTTTCTCTTACGACCACTTCAGCAAATCATACCAACACAAAGTCAGGATATAAGCTGCATTTTATACCACATGGCAAAGGGACAGTGTATCGTTTGCTAATCCATAGAGTGTGCTGCATTCATTGGTCCCCAAACAGAGAGGAGGAAATCTTAATTGATGGCAACAGTTCTCCCCTCAGTACCCTGGGAATTGGCCGCAAGCATTACTGTCAGTGTCCAAGCATTTAGTCTCACGCCTCAGTCAGGATGATGGACTTAATATGAGTCTAATTTTATTAGCTGAGTAAAGAGACGATCGGACGTGTGGGTTTTGTTTGAAGCTCTCGCCAGACAGCGATAAAGACCTGCAACGCCCACGCCGTCCACCTCATATGCATCACGAACACCGTTTGACTTTCTCAAGTTCATGTAAACACAAACAGGTCTGTGCTTGCTCTCACTTTCACACACACACACACACGCAAAGTTGTTGGCGTAATTACCTGGCCTGACTGTGGAGAGACTGGAGGTCAGCAAGGTCGGCCAAGTCTCATCGGAGGTGTGCGAGCCCCACTGATACTGTAATTTAAATCACCAAACACACACACACACACACGGACCCAGAAGCAAATCCTTTGACAGTTGAGCACAGGCTAATTAGCCATCTAGTGCAAGATAGTAAACTCAACAAGCACAAGTTTGTTGCTCTTTTTTACACAAAGTTGTTCCAGGATACATCAGTGTCATGTCAGTATATATTAGTCGTAGTGTCATATTAATTAATAGTCTAAATGAAAACATCATGTATGAATGATTAACCTCTAATTCACTCCTTAAAACACACCAAACAACTTTCTGCATTTAAGGCAGGGGTCACGAATAATGGCCAAATTTCCAAATGGAATAGTCAGAAGTGTTCTGAATCGGGCGCTTCTACTGTTGGTCACCCTTTGTGAGTTGCCATGTGATGAATTGTGGGCTAATATTTTGTTGGCAATGTCCAAAACTTGATGCTTTACAGTGTAACATGCATGCTGCATACAGTTTGCAACAATAGTAGCAACAAAAGTAGAAGAAGAACAATATAAACAACATGGATGTACAGTACTGAGTGAATAAAGTTACAGTTTAATATAGAAGATACAGTCCATTATCATTATTAATCAACACAGCACTGCAATACCCAGGCTCTATCATTTTAAATGGGAAAATTAAAATTGACGAAAACACATGAAAACTATCCCTGAATTTTACCCTTAAAGTATAAATTAAGGGATGGTTTTCATGATATTCAATTTCAAGGTGTTTTAATCACTTAAAGCATGCATATAATGCATTAAAATACATTAATATATTACAATTAATGATCCCAAGCAGTTAAAACAATTAAAACTACCTTGATGACATCTTTATTGATAGAATTTTAGGGTTAAAAAATGAAGTGATTTGGTTTCGTAGTGACGGTTTCATTAGGCAGTTGCATCACTAAAATCGTCAGGCAGGTCGAGCTGAGATGAAGATTAGGAGACACACACACACACACGCACACACACACCAGCTGATTTGACACACAAACACACAGCTGGCCAGATAAATGTGATCAGTGGGCTAGCGCTTGACGTCACAGGGGTGTGTTTGGGATTATTTAATGTTTTGCAAATGTGATGCAGCAGTTTAAAGACTGGTGGCGTTGCATAACATCTCGTGTAAAGGGAATTGGGACACATCACTGTGACATGGCTCACTTTGATTTCATTTAAAAATTCAGAGAGCGATTGCGTGAGTGGACAAAGTCAAGATGTCAACTTGTCATCATGTTGTAGGGAACAGACTTACGTCATTTTTTATTTGCTTGGTGATTTAATTTTCACCAACGTAATTTCTGTGTTTTATAGCTGGTTAGTAGATAAAACATCTTTTTCAGCCATCTTCTACTTTCCCCGGTATCTGGTCTTGCTTAAGAAATCCTGCTTTCTAAGCTCTCATATTTTTTATTTGTTGCCAAGTGACGTACCGCTGTTTGCTGACCAACTGTATTTCACTTCTCATTTGTCACAGGAGGTCATCCTCCTGTCCGCTTAATTGTTGCTGACCTCCTGTTTCTCCGTCTCTGATTGACAGGTGTGAAGAGCGGCCTGGCTAGCGCTATAGTCACTGTTGTTGTCAAGGAAACCAAGAGTCCTGTCCCGTTGCCATGGGGAAACAGAACAGCAAGCTGCGGCCAGAGATGCTGCAGGACCTCCGGGAGAATACTGAGTTCTCCGACCACGAGCTGCAGGAGTGGTACAAGGTACGAAGACAGTGTACAACAAATATGAAGCACCAAGTCACAGTAATTGTGACTACAAACTAGTACAGTAGTTAAGTCAACCTGGTGTCTTCAATATGCATACAATTAACACAAGTTTAGAATTTCAAATTGCATGCAGTTCATACACCAAAGTCCAATTTTGCGTGCAGATCCATAGTCAGGTGACCTTCTACTTGGTTACAAAAATAAACACATTAAATGTTGTGAAATGGTCAGTTTGGTTAGGTTTAGGCAACACACCTAGTTTAGTTTGGTTTAGTAGAAAATTTGTGCGGGGAAATTACACATGACTTTATGTAACTTAAGACTTTAAAAAATGCTGATCATTGGTTTCAGACGGCCACAAACCCTAGCATCCCGGGTTAAAGTCTTGTGTTTGTTTGATGGAAACAGCTGCGGTAGGAAGGGATGTTAAAAGACAGCACTGACAGTGAACCAAAATACTAAAGTTGTGGGCCATAAAACCAAAACAGTGAGCTAAAATAGGCTACTAGCCAAGGCCAAGTTTTTCCTTTAATTCTCACCTTTTGATATTAAAGTTGAGTTCATTGAAAAACGTCACAGAACAAAGTTATTGTGACAGTTTCAGGATAATATCAACGTGTCTGTGTAAAATGTCTAAAAACCCCAGACCTAAGTTATATATTTTGTTGAGGTGTGCACTTAAATTACCTCAAATGTTTCCAACAATGGTCAAACTCAGAGAAATCCGTAATTTATTCAAGGAAACATTGCGTTCCTGACTAGTGAGTAGAGTAGCGTTACATTTTCGTCTGCAGTAATGGTTGTTTAACAATGAAGACAACAACTTCCAAGATCCCACTCTACTTTACGACATCATCATTATTATTGTTTTAAGGCGAGACCCCTAGTGGCAGAAATTACATACTGTGCCTTTCATTGAGTTTAAAAGTCAATAGTATGCTAGTGATGCTACAAATTTACACCTATTTCAGATTATCTAAATCTTTAGTCACTGCACTTTGGTCAACACCTGTCAACATGGATCAAAAGTTAGTAGCAGCTTAAATGAACTAAATGCAAATTATTGTTCCAGGTTATATTAAGTAACATACTTTGAAATTATGTTTTTAAAAAAAAGCATGACACTATATCCAGTATTTCCACACAAAAATAGAATTTCTTCTCCTTTCATGTTTCAGCAGGAGCCTTAAATGTGTCCATGTTCTCAATGTCTCTGTCTAAGCCTGATCACCACCAGCTTCCCGTCTGTTCAGGCTAGACATAATGAAGCGCCACATTGACCCGACTGCATGATTTATCTTATCTGGTGTGCACGGATGTGCGTTTGTGTAATGGCTATATGGCTTCATGTCTAGATTAGACCTATGGAACAGCTGTGTGAGCTGTCCTGAATAACAGCTGTACATGTTAAACCGTCACCCAGCTGACCCGTGGCTTAAGCCTCTCTGACCCCCGGGTCTCTTCACACCGACATTGGTCATGATGGTGTTCTCTCTCAGCAGATTAATGGCTCCAGGATGCTGGATGTGTCACACAAACTGCATGGTATATTCCACATGATGCAAAGGTGCCTGAACTCTCTGAGAATTTATCCAGCTTGTCTTTTTCGGGGATTTATGGGCAATAAATCCAACCGTCCTGTAAGTTGTGACGCTCTCGCACAGAAAACGGAACTGGCTATGGAATTTTTTTTTTTATTAAGGACAGAAATGTGTTGAATTTCCACCTTATGAGAATATTTGAAATGATGACCAAAAACTAATTCCAGCCTTCAAATCAGGACAATGTCTTTGTCACCTCGCTGCCTCTATCTTAAAGGCCTCTGTAAAAAAAAAAAGAGGTTTATTTCTGTTGAACAAAGGCCGAGACTGACAGGACTTTAACTTCCCTTTTCTTCTCAGGCACAATGCTGCTTTATCAAATGTGTCTCCTCGAAAAGAAGCTAGAACTGCTCTCAACAATCGAAGACTAAGCTCCTTATCAAAACATACTTCTTCAGTCTGTTAGAATGAAACATCACATGGGGTTTTGCTACTGGACATTTGCCAGGAGCAGCCTGAAGTCCAAGCTTCCTCCCCTCCTGGGGTGGTCTGCCGTGCTGCATCCTGCTGGTCTGACTGCATGTTTGAAAGATGCCGTGTGCATTGATAATTGTCTCAGGGTCCACTGCTCTTTAACCCAAAACCCACACTTCCTTTTCCAGTGCCTATGAGTGTATTTCTGTCATAGCTGATATGTTTATAATAAAGCAATAAAGCCAATAAAATAACAGAGAATCCATCCTTGCGACCTCATTTACACATGGACTTTGTCTGACATTATTTGATGGGAAGCTACATGAAAAATTGGGCTTTGGCGTATGCATTACATGCAATTTTAAAGTCTAAAGCTATGTTATTTGTATTGAGGAAGGTTGAAGAGAATGTGCTGGTTAAGAGCATTTTGCTGATAAGACTTTGTACTTGTAAAACAAAAAGTCTTCAATCGGTTAGAATGAAGCATTAATGAATCACACATTCACTGGTTGAAGTTTTCTTAAAGAAATTTTATTCCCGATTGTTCCAACAGGCGTTGAGAAGGTTTTATTTGGATCTGCAGATGTAAAATTTGCGTCATGTAGATGTCTTTCATCGCCCTGGAGGCTGAAAGAGAGCATCATAGGACTTATTTTCACCTTTATGTCTTCTCCTCTTCAGGGTTTCTTGAAGGATTGCCCCAGCGGAACCCTGAATGTGGAGGAGTTCAAGAAAATCTACGCCAACTTCTTCCCCTACGGTGATGCCTCAAAGTTCGCTGAGCACGTCTTCCGAACTTTCGACACCAATGGCGACGGGACGATAGACTTCCGGGAGTTCATCATCGCCTTGAGCGTGACGTCACGCGGCAAGCTGGAGCAGAAGCTGAAATGGGCCTTCAGCATGTACGACCTGGACGGAAACGGGTACATCAGCCGCGAGGAGATGCTGGAGATTGTACAGGTGAGCAAGGGACACTGGGTAATGAAGTTTGAGTGAGGGCAAAGGATGAGTTGAGGCACCTGGATTATGAAAAGGATGTTAGGTACTTGTGACTCCCCCATAAAGTTGGAGGATTCACCAGAAAAAGAAGTGAAAAGACGAATGGTCAAAATCTGTGCAGCAGAGGTTGAGCTATGACTGACTTTCAGTCTCTAAAACAAAATCCACACTTCTGCTAACAGAACAAATAGTCTACAGCTATGCTAAATTGGGCAATATGTTAATGGAGTTCGGCAGGAAGTAAGGCAGGAAGTCACAGTTAGCAATTATAAACAGCTGATCACCTTCCAGTTTAGGACTTGTCGTCGCTTGTCATTGTCCAAGTATAATGTTGCTCGTCTTGTGCTCGTGTAGGTTCAGTGTCCCTGCAGCCTTCAGGCAACTTTCCTAAACTTTGAGTCTTGGGAGTAGGGGGCAGGAGGAAACAACTTGCCATTTGGACCGCAGTACTCATTTTTGAACTCTTACATATCCCTCTTTTATGTCTATTGAGCTAATGGTGAAAAGTCAGAGGACCACACCACTAACATGGCTGAAAAGTGGTCAATATCGAAGCAGCAGGGGCTGCAATAGCCTGACTTTTAGTCCCAGCATGTCAAGCACCAACAATTACATGTTTTTGTTGAACTCATCCTGCTTGGTAAATGTCCCTGTCTTTCGAACTCCATGCCCCGAGCTTGTAGCACAGACTTGCTGTTATAAATATTTAGTTTCCGAGCCCTGGCCGAGACAATCTTGATGACATCATCAGAGTTATTTTCTCTGACTTTAGTGGACTCTTCCAGAGCCACAGATGGAATTACAAATGTTTTCTCTCATGAGTCATACCCCTCATTGCACATAAACTGACCTTTACGTGTAAAATCTGTGAAGATCAGATTGGATTTTGTTTTAGCTGAGTAAATATGGCTGAAATCACAGAGAAAATGATCCCAAATAGGCCGAGTCACATGGGGATTTTGTACATGACATATGTGTTATGACAGAAGACCCCCAAAATAATGTCATGAATCTCTTAGAAACCTAACTTAACTTTGCTTTTAATAAACACATATGGTGCGGTTGATAACATAATATGTTTATAACAAATTTGGCTGAATATGTCGTTTTTCTTCTTGCAGCTTTATCACTGCACCTTCACATTTCCCAGAAGCCCACTGCTGTACATTTTATTTGGACCAAACAATCATAGAGACTTTTGCGCTGACAGGAATAGTCAGAGATAGTGCTTCTGATGAATGCTCACTTTAATTATGTAAGTTAAGACATGTGCAACGAGGCTTAAGAACTGATAGTTGGCACGCTTAATGTGCTGACTGCAGTATTGGCACAGGCAACAGTTTGCATGATGACGTTAAAAAGAGTACCACATGACTGCTGTGTGTAATCCTGGCACTGTTGAAGACAAGAAATAGAGAAACTCATATGTCGAGATATGAGGAACGTGCCGTACGTCCTTTGTGTGTGTGTGTGTGTGTGTGTGTGTGTGTGTGTTTGCGATGTGTGTGTGTTCGCCCCGGGTTCTCATGGATTAGTGAGTTAAATTTACCCAGGGTTTATCCCTGAGTGTGCAGAATACTGGGATTATCCTCAAACTCATTGAGGTTACGCACTGTTGGATGAGGGAGGAGGAGCTCATTGTGTCATTGTACACCGAGGGAGAGAGACAGTGAGAGACAGATTGTCGAGACAGAGGAAGTCAGATTTGTTTTACAGCACCATGCTGGACAATATCTGGACTAAATCTTCACCCTACACAACCTTATCAGCAAAAAGCTCAACAACCTTTTTCCTGCTATAAATTAAAAGAAATGTGCGACTTAATCTGGCTGGTTCCTAAAAGTGACTGAGAAAGGTATCAGGAAATATTTCATGAAATAATATGTATGAAATGACATTTCTTTCGATTACATCTAACAGGCTGCCTCAGCAAATGGCATTTGCCCAGTATTTAAAGGTCCAGTGTGTGGAAGATTTACATGGCTTTATTGGCAAAATATGGCACAAAGAGAATGTAATATTCATCATTCAGAGAGCAGGATGTGGTCAGTGTAAGATAAGATAAAATATCATTTTATTATGTGTCTCTGTGATCCTCTTGCCCTCCCACTTTACACATTGCTACTTGTCACTTTGATCATGAAGGTGACACTAGTGATCTGGTCATGTTATACAGTATATAGGCTACAAAATAGTATAGAATTGGGTGTTTATAGTATATAGTTCAGAGAATATTATAGATCGAAGATAAAAAATGACAGATGGGCGGGCCACTTCAGCACCATGGACAGCACCATGGATTTATCAATACACAGCACAGATATGCTGCTGTAATATCAGGGCCATGGTCGGGGCCACAGATTCTAACTTACACAAAACTCGGTCAGATAAAGGATCAATGAGTCAGACAGATTAGACTAACATATTCAACTAAAACCTCCGCCCCTGCACTCTCTCTGTTACTCTGGGCAGAACATCCCAACTCACCCCCCTCAAATCGCCTACAGGTATTCATAAGTATGTTTCCATTAGTGTATAATCACCTTAGAATGAGTGCCCCATATTTACACAGGGCACCCAGAGATGTATCATTTAAACACTCACATAGTGTATATACTGTGCTCAGATGGTGTAGTTAGCTAAATAACTAGCTAATTGCCAATCGTAAAACTGTGTGAATTCAGTTCTTGGATTTTGTATTTATTTATTTAGGTGTTAATCTACTGTATTTTGATGGATTTTCTTGTAAAATTAAGTTTTACTGACCTGTTAGATATCAGTTAATAGAATGATTTATAACCATTTACCCGACACCTGAGGTCCTCCATAGTTTTCCCCGAACCATTCCTTTAAATAATATATTAAATAATGGACTATAGATTATGTGAATGTGTTGTGTTTACTGATTACCTATTTTTGGCCCATTTTAAAGGAGAGTAGGGCTGCAACTAATGATTATTTTCATAGTTGGTTAATCAGTCGATTATTTTCTCAATTAATTGATTAATAGTTTTTGTTTTAAAATGTCAGAAAATTGTGAAAAATATCAATCAGTGTTTACCTAAGCCTCAGATGACATCTCTCATATAAGAGAAACCAAAAAATATTCACACTGAAGAAGCTGAAATCAGAGAATTTTGACTTTTTTTCTTAGAGAATGACTCAAACCAATTAACTGATTATCAAAATAGTTGGTGATTCATTTGATAATCAATTAATAATCAATTAATTGTTGAAGCCCTAAGGGAGCGCATTAAAAATGATGTCTGTTTTGAATTAAGTATTTTGAAACAAGTCAGTTTCTTCGTGTCACATAAGACATGAGACATATCAAAGTCAAATAGCTTACTGTCCTTTTAGTATAAGATATCTCTATTTCCTAATATATAGCCAGCTATTCAACCTTTTTTGGAGAAATATATGAACTCTCATTTTATAGTCCAAGAGATAAAAGTTTAGAGCTGATATGTCTTACCCAAAAGCACAGAGGGCTTATTTCCTGCAAGATACCTTCCCTTCCAAGTGTGCCGCCGTGACACTGATCTACAGTCCGTTTTACACCCTGCGCTCCCAGTGGAGAAGATATAATGGGCAACGTAAGCTGATTGTAGATCCGTGTAGGCCAGCTGATACTCTGATCGTCTCTGTGCTCACTTGCAGAGGTTAATTTAATGCTATCAGGGGACGGGTGGCGCTCATATCAGTCAACAGATAAAGCTGTATCAGATCAATACAGTAAGCTCTGCTCGTAACCGTCCCCCACCCCCACCCTGCTGACACATGTGATCTGTGTTACTGTGGTATAGTAATAATAATCATAATAATACATTTTATTTATAAGCACCTTTCAGGACACCCAAGGACACCTTACCACGGACAAGAGAGTCAATACGTTATAAAGATAGCAAGAAAAATGATCCAACAGTTATGAAGTACAGAGCACATTCACATGAAACGCATTAAGAAGTGTCTTCCTGTGACTGTTTGTGGCCGAGAACTCTTGCAGCTGAAACATGGACATATTGTAGTCTATTTAAGGTCCAAGGTGGTACTCTGAGGAGAAGGACATTACTGTTAATCAAGGTGGTATGAAGTGAAGGCGTGCATCAGAGTCTTTGCAACGGAGTGGGAAGGAGAGGGGTGCAGTCTGGAGATGTTCTTATGGGGAAAGAAGTGTGTTTGGGTGATGTGTTTGATGTGCATGTCAAATAAGTAAGGCTGCCCTAATAGTGTATTTAACTTTTAGTTAACCAGTTTGCAGTCCTATTAAACTCCAATATAGCCTCCAAGACCGATGGGGAAGGTTTGACACTTGGGAATGAGGTTAGAGTGCCAGGACTCTGGACTCTGGAGATGATGAGAACACAGTGTATAAAGGTGAGGACAGGAGACATGAAGTGGCTGAGGAGCGAGTTAATTTGTAAGCATAGCAGAATGCATCATTCATCATGTTGATAAGTTGGAGAGAATTTGTTTTGTGAAGTTGGAAGTTTATTCCTGTTTTTTGAGCAACAAGGTTAACAAAATGTTCAGTCTTTAAATAGTTGCAGAAGAGTTGTGCCAAGATTTGTAATCTCAGGAACAGGGGATGTAATGAAACCAGGGATGAACAGATTTAGAAGGGAGACTTTGATTAGGTTCAACTCAGATTTATCCTGATTAAGCTTAAGATGGTTGTTTTTTATCCAGGCACTGATATCAGTTAAGCAGTCAATTAGATTAGGTGGTGGTAAAGTCCGAGGGCTTGGCACATAAATAGAGTTGAGTGTCATCAGCATAGCAGTGAATTTTGAAAACCACAGTGAATTTTTTTTCAGTTCACTCGTGTTTTAGTTTTCTCCTGCTGAGGCTCCTTAATGGGTCCCTGCTGACATTGTGTTGACGAATAATATGGACAAGGGAGGGAATGTAAATGATGAACAGTAGTGGTTCAAGAACTGAGCCTTGAGGGATACCATGGGAAAGGGGGGATTCCGGAGACCTGAAACTAGTAATGGAGACAAACTGTTGTCTAGCTACATGGGGACAAGGTAGGACAAAGATCATGGAGTGCCAGTGACATCAACTTGTGTTTCTAACCAGTTCAGCTGAAGATTATGACAGAGCATATCGAGAGGAGCAGTGAGATCTAACAAGTATTTTGAGGTAACCAGAATCAGCAGCTACAAGAGGGTCATTGGTGACTTTAGTAAGGGCAATTTCAATCCTGTGCATTTCCCTGAAACCAGACTGATGGTGGTTCTACAGGCATACAGACTCTGTGTGGGTATTTGTGGAAGAGAGCAACTCTCAGCATCCGGAGAAACAAATGTCAGTGAATCATGTGGACTTAAGAAAGCGTGTTTATCAGCATCTTGAAAGCCACAGCGACTTTATTTTTCAGTTCAGTCGTGTTTTAGTTCTCTCCTGCTGAGGCTCCTTAATGGGTCCCTGCTGGCTTGAATTCACTCTCTGATCTTCCGCCTCCACCCCACCTACCCCGTCTCTCTCTCTCTCTCTCTCTCTCTCTCTCTCCCTCTCCTTCTGTCTCTCACTCCTGTCTCTCAGGCCATCTACAAGATGGTGTCGTCTGTGATGAAGATGCCAGAGGATGAATCCACGCCGGAGAAGAGGACGGATAAGATCTTCAGACAAATGGACCTCAATAATGATGGTGAGTGGAGAAAATGGCAACATGGAGAGATGAATATGCTGTAGAGATGAGAGTGAGTGAGGAATGATGGATGAATGTGACAGTTTAGTGAAGATAATCAGTGAAATGTGCTTATTTTACTGAATTTCTGAGAGAATTTAGGACTGCATACATATGTTTGTTTTTTTGTATTTCCATGTCAACATTTGGCCTATCATTCATGGCTCATAAAAGATGTTACCAAATGTAAAAAATATGGCACAGATACAATTAGTTGAAAGAGAAAACATAAGTTGCAACATTATATATATGATTTATATAATTCAGAAAAACTTAAACACTTAACGCCAGAAGAAATGAAACAAATGCTATGAGTCTTGATCCTGAAAAAGTGTTTTCTATGGTTAATTGGTTCTTTCTTTCTTTTCTTTTTTTGTCTCACTAAACAAAATATTGAATAGTTCCCAGTAAAAGAGACAATAGAAAACTGAAAATGGAACTCATTTTCTTTAACAAGCTTTCCGGTTTCAATCTTAAGTAGTAAAATACCAAATCTCAACAGGATATAAAGATTTCCAGCTCTTAGATAAATGATATAAAGTTTAATTCTCTTCACAGATGATTGTTATTCTTTTCGTGATTGAAAAATGCCTCACTGAATCCATACTTATAAAACAACTGCATATCTTGTCAGCCTACTTTGCTTCATATAAAGTAACAATTCCACAATTGAGCTTTATCTTCCCATGAACCTTGTCTAGTTCCTGTCTCGTGTATTCTAGTGCCAGGTTTGTTGTCTTCAAAATTTTAATCAATTACTTATTGCATATTACTCATTAATCAAAAGAAATGTTAGCAAATGCTTAGGAAGTTATGTAATATTACTGTCATGTCTTTGTTTTGGTTAGAAATGGAAACAGTAATGTTACATAACTCTCTAGGGCTACAACTGATGATTATTTTCTTAAATGATTGATTTTACGATTTTTTCATGATTAATTCAATAATTGTTTAGTCTATAAGATATCATAAAATTGTGAAAAATGCTCAATTCAATTTATCAGAGCCCACAGCTAAGACTTCACATTGCTCTTGTTGTCCAATCATCAGTCCAAAACCCAAAGACTCTTCATTAACTGTCATAAGTGACAAAGAACAGCATCAAATCCTTAGATTTTAGAGGCTGCAACCAGAAATGTTTGACATTTTTGCTTGAAAAATTACCGAAATGATTGTGTCAGCTCTATAACTTACTAACACATATTGACTGCATGAATAAATCACAACGCACATGAAAGAAAACACAAATGCTTTTAGACCTATTTAGAACATGGGATTGCGGTGCACTTCAGCTTCCTGTGGCCCGAAATAAGTATTACAACTTACAACACTCAATACTGACAAAAAAACAAAACAACAACAACAAAAATTTCACTCGCCAAGACTTTTTTGTTCTGTTTTCACAGAACACAAAGAAACATAACTTAGAAAAATGATCTTGGTAAAAACCCTTTTTCTCAACCAGTCAAAAAATTAAGGAACTTAGAAATATTATCCTGACAAAACTTTTTTTTTTTCACCTATTCAGTCATAAACACAACAGTGAAAACAATTTAGATCAGACTTGGAAAATGGATTAATGGATTATTTCCCTCACACATTGAGAGACTATTCTAAGGTCCCAAACTCTGGCTGAATAGTTGAGCACAGGACACACATGAGCTTGAGCGAGTTTTGAATACATTTGAAAGGTTCTTACTTTGACCAATGATTCCTCTTAAAGCTGTGTATGTTCCATGTTCTGTAAGGTAAAATTACAGTCTTTGCAAAACGGGTGTGGTGGCTTTGGAGAGAGCGATATTTGGCTTATAACGGTTTCCTGTCAGAAAAGGCTGTCTGATGTCAAAGTAAAGCAGGTACAATATTCTAAATATAGCTGGGGCACATAAGCTATGGATAGTAGAAGAGTCTCTAAAATAAATTAGGCCTATTTAAGTTTTCATCTCCGTTTAACATCATATCGACTTTACTCTAACAGGCATTTTTGTAGTCAGCATGCATTAAGGGTCATATTGCTTCAAAATAAAGTTGTTTTTTTTCTTGTTTTCTCATTCCCTGTCTACCCTGCAGGCAAACTGTCCCTGGAGGAGTTTATCAAAGGTGCCAAAAGCGACCCCTCCATCGTGCGGCTACTCCAGTGCGACCCCAGCTCGGCCTCCCAGTTCTGAACTCCCCTCCGCCCTGCTACGACCCTTTCTTCCTCACCCTCTCTGTTGCTATTGAAACAGTCACTCAAATCAATGCATGATGGTTTTCGTCTCTCATATCATATTTTTTTTGGGTGGGGGGTTGTTGTTGTGTGCAAAGATGGAGGAGGGATTTTAAGGAGGTTAAGAAAAGTCATCTCTATCATTTTACTTTCATTTTTATATTCAGGGGAAAACGGAGGGACATGCATACATTTAATGATCAGTGGCGTCCACTAATCTCTCTCTCTCTCTGGATTTGGGTTTCCAGGGGGCTGGTGACCAAGTGTGGATGTTTTTTTGCAGGGTGGGGATGGCTCAGATTGTCCTCAAACACACATGTATATCATGTATATACTGTACGTCTATGTATATCATAAGATGAAGTACATTTGTCTTCATGTATGGTGCACACTCTCTGGCATTGAAAGGCAGTATTATGTAGCGTAGCTTCCTGGTCTGATCTGAGCGAGCGGTTGGGGTGGAGGTGGGTGGGGGTGGGGTTGGGGGCATTATTGGGATTTTACTGCTATATGATCTTTCGCTGAGAAAAAGAAGGCCTAAGATCCCATTAGGTTTTTATTGATATCTACTGGCATTTTTGTTGATTTTTAAATTTTAAATGTGTTTTTTTTTCATTTGTACATATTGTTTTTCCTTCTTCATGTTGTTTTATTTATTTATTCATTTTTATTCTTATTATTGTGCTTTTACTTTGATATGTTGTTAAAGATTACCATATTCCAGTTTACAGTGACAGAGGGAGAGAGAAAATGTGAGTTACACTCTTAGTAATAAAGGTGCTAAGTAGAACTGTAAAGGGTTCTTTGGTTCCTGGTAGAATTGTTTCTGAGGGTTCTACTTGGAACCCCTTCAGATGCAACATAAAAAGTTTAAGTAGAACCATCTGTGAAAGGTTTCGCCCAGAACCCCCAATCAGAAGTTCTACAGAGAGCCCATATATGGTGTAATGATTGTACCCAGAAACCTAGGAGGCCTTTTTCCACCAAAATACCTGTGGTTCCTGAACTGGTTCTGGTCAAGATTCTTGGTACCATGGTACTATTTAATGCAGTATTACCCACCCTCTTTGGTTCCTAAGGAAAACCTGCTATTTTTTTCTAGCTGGGAACCAAATTTTCAGGTTCTGAATCAGTTTGTTTTTGTTGGAAATACTAAGAAAGGTTTTAAAATTGGGTGCTTGGATTGGAACTGGGCCAGTTCCATTTTGGTGGGAAAGGCCTACCTGGGCTCTTTTCCACCAAATAAGATATGGTTCCTGAATTGGTTCCGTTCAAGATC
This sequence comes from Lutjanus campechanus, assembly GCA_027495735.1. Classification (NCBI taxonomy): domain Eukaryota; kingdom Metazoa; phylum Chordata; class Actinopteri; order Lutjaniformes; family Lutjanidae; genus Lutjanus; species Lutjanus campechanus. The sequence goes on along the minus strand of JAJHUR010087612.1, from coordinate 24,764 downwards.
CTTGGAACCTTGGTACTACCTAGTGAACTTGCCCTCATTTCATTGTAATCAATGATATCATCAACAGAGGGCGCTGCACAATAACCTGTAGAATATGACTTGTTCACTTTGGTTCCTAAGGAAAACCTGCTGTTTTTTTCTAGCTGGAAACCAACTTTTTGGGCTCCAAACCAGTTGGGGTTTTTTTTCCCCCGTTTTTTTTTTTTTTTTTTTTTCCGTTTTTTGGGGGGTTTGTGTTTTGTTTTGTTTTGGTTTTTTTGGTGTAAATGCTCAGAATGATTCAAAATTAGGTACATGAACTGGAACTGGAGGGGTTCAATGTTGACCAAATAGGCTATGGTTCTTAAACTGGTTCTGTTCAAGATCCTTGGAATGCCGGTACTATCTTTGGTGGGGGGGTATTGCACAACAACCTGAAGAATATGATATGCCCCTTTTTTTCCGGTTCTAGGTGAGAAACAACTTTTCTAGTTCTGAACCAATTTATTTTTGTTTTAAATGCTCAGAATGGTTCAAAATTAGGTGCTAGAACCGGAACTGGGCTGGTTCCACGTTGGTGGAAAAGGCCTACCTGAGGGTTCTATCAAGAACTTTTCCACCTTGCAAGGGTGCTAACAAGAATCCATCCAGGGGGCTCGACTGAGAACCTTTTTATCTTCCAACGGTTTTGTGTAGAACCTGCCTTGGGGGGGGGTTGTACCAAGAACCCTTTTATATTCCACAGGATTTATCTGGAACCCACCCAGTGGATTCTACCGAGAACCTTTTTATGTTATAAAAGAACCGTTCACAAACCCTTGATGAAAGAGTTCTTCAAGGATTTTTTAGCTCCTGTTCTTACCAGGTCTGTCATGATTCGTGGAACCCTGGTACTATGTCGTGAACTAGTCCACATTTCCACTAGTTTTGAGTAGAACCATTGAAATCAAGGAGGTCATCAACAGATGGCATCTACGACCAGTATAGGATATGAAACTCTCACTTTTTGGGTTCCATACCAATTTATTTTTTTGGTGGAAATGCTCAGAATGGTTCACAGTTAGGTGTTTGAACAGAAACGGGCAGGTTCCATGTTGGAGGAAAAGGCCTATTAGTCTTTAAAAGAACCCTTGATGGACTCTTTCTTCAAAAAAGGGTTATTCACAAGCAAATGGTTCTGGGTAGAACCTTCGACTTTCCAGAAGAACCCTTTCGGAACTCTTATTTCTAAGAGTGTAAGATTGATCTCTTTGGGATTTGTGGAATTTGTAAAAGTGGAAGATTGTGAAAGTCCAGTGAAATAAGGGGATCCCATAATGCATTTTGATCAACGACACCAGTAGCACATATCGTTTGAGCCGCCATGTGTTTATAAAGTATGGCTGTGCATTTGGTCTGAATGCGTGTGTGTGCATGTGAATATGCACTGTATGCTTGAGGCTAACTTTTACAGTATTACCATGTTGTGTTGTTTCTTAATTTGTAAGTATTTTAAAGTTCTTTAAACAATGAGCAGTAAACTTAAGATAGTCGTAACCTGTCACTATACTGCATGATCCTACGAACCAAACGACAACGACAGAATCCACGATAACCGTTAACGCACAGCAGTATCTTTTTGTAGCTCCGCAGCCTCCTCAAGCACTGTACCAGGCAGAAATGATGAAATATTTGTCTTGCTTTGGGACAAAAACCCTCTTTCCCCCTCCTCTCTCTTCTTTTCCTCTGACAGACAGAGAACTCACTAAGGGCTCGTTCATCACTCTCTAGCTGAATGCTTTTATAACCTCCTGGATTAGTCTGCTTACAGAGCAGTTAGATGAAGGGACATGTTTCAGGAGACAGGAGCAAGTAAGAGATCAGTGGCTGTGTTTACATCCGCACTAAATTAACATTTGGGATACCTATTACAACATTATTAATTCATATTTGGAGTTTTTAAGAAATAAAACACTGAAATCGCCAATTTAAATTCAACAGAAGACTTGAAACTGTATGAATATTAGAGTTTGAAAACACAGCCTTGGCTGAATAATACATGTTTCAGAATAAAAGCCTCCATCTGAAATGCTGCGCACATGTAAACAGAACCACTACTTGCAGCAACACCAGCGCTACTCTCGTGTGTTAAAAATTCAAGGCCCCCCATTGTCAGATCACTATTGCCATCTTCTGTTTTGGAAATTAAACACAACACAAATATCTGTTTGTAAAGAAGTTAGCCTGTGTTGGGCAGAGTGGAAAAGTCTATTGACAGAAAAACCATCCAAAAGAATCAAAGGATAATTGTTATTATATAATACTGTTATAATACTGGTGTTTCTTTGTTACTTGTATTGTTAAGTATAATGTTTAACTGTTTTTTTGTGTTTAGAAGTGGTGGAAAGTACTTAGAACAATACTGAGGTACTTTACTCGAGTATTTTCATATACTCGAGTAAAGTACCTTGAAGGATCAAGGTACTTTTCAGATAAGATTTTACACCCAAAAAATGGACCATAACTGCCAAATGAGAGTAAATACAGAAATGAATACTTGGCTGTTAACAGTCAAAGTATCAATAATAATGATCCATTAATGTAATAATATACACACTGACGGGTTATTCTGCATAATGAGCACTTTTACTTTTGGTATTTTAAATAGATTTTTGTTGCCAATACTTCTAAATGAAGTAAATTTTAAAAGTTTAATTTAAAATGTAAAAGGTTTGAATGCAGGAATTTTACTTGGAGTCTTTTCATAGTGTGGTTAGAAGCATAAATGGTCTGAATGATTCTTCAGCCAAGAAGCAAAGCTGATATTTAAATTTTGACGATGTCCATGCCCTCACCCTCACCCTCTAGGATTGACTGTTCATTCCACGGTTTTATTCTTATGATGTTAGAAATGGCTCACTGAAATGCTTCAGTGAAATTCAGAAGAAGGCAATTACTTCAGGTGGGTTAGCAGCTCCATAAAGCAGGTTAAGACAGGCTTCACTTGCTCTGCAGAAAAAGATGAGTACAATTCTTGCACTTTACCATCACACATGGATGATTTCTGCCCAAGATTAAAAAAAAAAGTTTTTTCTTAAGCTAGTCTGAGAAGAACCTCTACCATACGAAATGTCAGATTTTTAAAAAATGGCCAATACATGCTCAAAGTGCACGTTGCCCAACAATGAATTATTAAATACAGTGGTGGTAAAGTGAACTACCAATGAGAGCCTGAGAGTTGTGCTGGTGCAGCTGCCTCCACATGACATTTGGACTGAGCTGAGGTTAACTTGTACCAAACATTTGCACAGGAGCTTATAGGGGATCCTATAGTGTCACTGCCTTCTGCTGGTAGGATAAGGATACAACAGTTGCTACCCCGTTATCTACGACAGTTTAACCCTTTTCTATTCTCACTGCCTCTGATGAACTGGTACCTTGTGTTGGATAAATACAAACCCGTCTTTCTTTCTTTCCTTCTTCCTTCCTAAAGTCCCTTTCTTTCCTTCCTATTTTTTCTGTTGCATGAAAACCTCAAGTGAGGATGTCATGTTTGTTCCGTTGGACCTGAAAGCGAAAAATATACCTATGTGTTTCAAAGCTGCACGTGTGGACTGTTTCTTCATTTCTGGGGATTTTAAAAATGCATGAAGGGGCGGGGCTTTTCACAGCTGACAAGGCAAACGTCTGGTCCGGCAGCTGAACATTACTGTCATTAAGTTACATTCAAGTGTTGTGACTTGTTTTAAGTCCTTATTAACACACACCTGACAGAACGTGTGTGAATGTGTTTGTGCTAACTTGTCAGGATGTCTACATGTGTGTCTGAGTGTAACCAGTCATACCTGTCAGGTCACTAGCTGCTGGCATTACCACATATTACAGCGAAATGTTTTCAGTGACAGAGTTCACATACAAAACAAACAAAACAGCTGCATTATGAATTATGAATAAAAACTTTATTTACTTATGCAATAAATACAAAAACTTGTAGTAACAGTTTCTCGTGAAACTAGTTCCTTGACCTAACTGCAGAAAAAAAAATTTAAAAACAGGTACGAGTCACTCCCACATACACACACACACACACACACACATCACACACTCCATACACAGTATTGCTTCACTAATGAGGACATTCAGCCTACTTCTCCATCATACCTGCCTCCATTATATATGTAAACTCAAACAATAAAAGAAGAGTTTGACATTTTCTGAAATACACTTTCTTAACGAGAGACAGACGAGAAGATTGTTAACACTCTCATATCTGTGTGCTAAATATGAAGCCAGAGCCAGGTGATGGTTAGCTTAGCTTAGCATAAAAACTGAAAGCAGAGGAAAACAGCTAGCTAGACGTTACGTGCTATGACCTTTTGTTGGTGACATGCGAGCCTGTTAAACAATAATTTCATGCTTGAACATTTCAGCTTCAGGGCAAATTAATCAAATTAATCAAACGGGGAACAAGTTAATAGACCCTTTTAACGGCAGCTTTAGTTTATTTGTTACTCTGTTTTTACTTTTGAGAAAGCTAGCTAGCTGTTTCCCCCTGCTACAAGTCTAGTGCTAAATTAAGCAAAACATGTCTAATCAAACTGCCCCTTAATTAGCTAAATAACAAATTAGCTAGCTAATTGTGCATGTAGTCTCACTGGAAAGGCCCTGCTAGACTAAGCTTCAAATCAATATGGCTGCCATGACAAAAAGTGCTATAAGTGAGCTTCAGAGGTGCTGATTGACATATTTTAGTAATTGTGTAGAAAAATGACTTGCAAAATTATTACTGCTTATTTGACAAGCACAAAATCCACAGTAAAACCACAATGTGGTGGTTTTATACTTCACTTTCTGTACACATTAAATAAACAAAATATAACAGCTTAATTAGAGCGCTTTCAGAGTCATTGTTTGGTGTGTTTTTTTGGAGAGAGCTAATTAAGCTAACCATGTCTAACCAAGCTGTCTCTCAATTTGCTAACCAAGCGAATAGGTCTTTTTCTCAGCAGCCATTTTGACATGAAATAGTAGGGTAAACACAATTACACTAATTAAGGTTCTGTTCCATTCAGGTCAGACTGAGTCAGGGTGCTGCTACTGGGCATGTTGGTTCACTGGAAAGGCTCTGATACACAAACTAGAACAGGACCTTAATTAGCATCTTTTGGTAAGACGTGTCTACACTGTTTCATAAAAACATGGCTGCCGTGACCCCTAGGTCTATTAGTGCGCTTCAGAGGTGCTGCAGGTGTATTTTTTGGCAACTCTGTACAAAAACTGAAGTGTTAAAGAAAAAGTCTAGCACAAAATCCCCCCAAAAATGGCAACTTTAGTAGCAGTTCTAACTACTTTAAGGTATTTTCTAGGTGTTTTTTCCCCCACTTTGGAGAGAGCTAGCTAGCTGTTTTCACCTGCTTGAAGTCTTTATTGATGAAGTAGTAGTGTAAACACAGGTGTTACCAATGATTATAATTAAGGTCCTGTTCCATGCAAGTCAAACAGATCTTGTTGCTAGGTGTTTGTTTTTTAATCTTTGGAGAGAACTAGCTAGCTGTCCCCCCCTGCTTCAAGTCTTTATGCTAAATTAAACTAACCATGTCTAACCAAGCTGTCTCTTCATTAGCTAACCAAGCTAACGGGCCTTTTTCACCGCAGCCATATTGATATGAACTAGCTAATAGGGTAAATACAGGTGTTACTGATGATATATTATTATATAATTATGGCCCTGGTCCATTTGGGTCAAGCAGGGCTTAAGAGGTGTTGCTAGGTGTTACGCTAACCATGTCATAATTCCAGCGTTGTGCTTAACACTCAGACATGAAAGTGATATCAATCTTTTTTAATCTAATTCTCAGCAAGAAAGTGCATTTCTCAAAAGGTCTAGCCATTCTTTTAACACTGAATTAACTAAATCCTTACAAGCGAGGATGTCCTCACTTTGGAGGATTTGCCTCATGTCTCTCCTTATATGAATAATATGACAATCAGATGTTTAAAAAAAAAAAAAAGAACAGCCACACTGCACACTGTTGGGTTTTTAAGTTGAGGTTCACTGCACTGCTAAATAAAACATCACCTCTGAGTTCACAGTTTTAAAGTACTGGCAGGAAAGCAGGGTTGTGTGTATGATATTTGAATCCAAGTTTTTTGTAGCTAAAACTACAGTGTACACGCTCGTCTTTGAGGAGCTCAGATATGTCAAATGTGGCTAAATCCAGAAGCTGGACCTTTCCAGCGTACCCCTCTCCAGCAGTTGGCGTTGTTCCGGTGCCCTTTGCTGACTGCCAACGCTCGTTTCTTGCCTTTGCCTGTCTGACCTTTCCCTGTACGGCTGGCGAAGAGGCTGTCTCTCCGAGGGAGGAAGACTCCGGTACTGAGGGGGAGGATGGTGAGGAGGGGGAGGAGGACGGCGCTGCTGTCTTGGCGGTTCAGTATTCCGTCTAGGAGGTTCTCGGTTGCTTCTTGGAGGGTCGGTATAGCGAGTTGGAGGCTCATCATAGCTTCTCAGAGAATCAGTATGGCGTGCTGGAGGTTCATTGTACCTTCTCGGAGGTTCAGTATAGTGAGCGCGAGTGGCCTCCTTCATCGGCCTCACTACATTGATCTACACAAACACCAAGAAATAATTTTATGACATTTTTTTTAATCCAGTCTAAAAATATTGCTAAACTAAAAAAATGTCTTCTGCACCATCAAAAGGATCCCATTTTTAAAGTAAGTCTGACTTGAAATCAGCGTTAAAGTTAGCAAAAACTGAACTACAAACTGATTTTAAAAAAACATTAATAAAGATTAAATCTTCACTTTAGGAGAAAAGAAAACTAACTGAAATAGTATTGTATACTTTAACTCAAATTAAATAAAAATATACAGGAAATGTCTTCGGTTTTTGTCAATTTGGTCAGATTTGTCAAAATAACAAACATGGGGATGCATTGTAATGTTTTTTTTTTTGTTTTGTTTTTTACCACCAGGTCTATGAACAGCCTTTTCCTTTTAAAGTGAGTAATTGTACTGTAATGCATAATGTGATTTTCTTTTTGTTAAAATGGATTTTGGTATCGGAAAACGTGAACATTTTTCAACAATATCCAGCCCTGTTGTTACATCCCTGATAAAAACTGAACTGAAACAAGCTCTGGAAACTAACTGCAAATAAACAAAAATTAAGAGTGAAATAAAATTAAAAACAAATACAAAACTATAACAGTTCTGGTGGAAATCTCACCGCTCTTCCATAGTCTCTGCTTCTCTTCTTGTTGGGGCAGCACGGCAGCCCAAGGAATGAAACGCATACCGCAGAGCACCGCGCCGCAAACACCATCTGGATGACACAAGTCACGATCAGAGGCACCCAAAGGATGAGAGTGGTACTCTGGGGAAAGATGGAGGAGTGGAGTTAGTGGCAACCACCAGCTGGACTATAAACAACACAATTTGAGGCAGGAGCTTCACATGAGCGGGGCTGCGGTGTGGGTAATGATGTGATACAAAGCATTTATTTTTCTCAGATGGCTGTGGAGCGCTGCAAAAACAGTGCAGAGGGTCTGGGAATTTCAGTTTTCACAGGAGAGTCGGCGTCGTGAATAAAATATGCGGAGCAAAAAGTATCAAAGTAAAAGTGTATCGGGGGGGGGATTCGGAGACAGAGCTGCCTTTTGTAAGGCAGCAGACTACAAAGAGAATCAACGTTTACGTTTCCAAGTTTGGAGTTTTCTTTGGAATTCATGATGAAATATGCAGGAAACATGAAAAAGTAAACCTTGCATGAACATCTTTAATGCCCCTAAGCAACTATGGAACCACAACTCCAAAAACACT
>JAJHUR010087612.1:2035-16117 GCA_027495735.1 Lutjanus campechanus | reverse complement strand
AAAAAAAAAAAAAAAAAAATTAAAAATCCATCGAGGCATTCTCATCTGTCACAAGAATGGGACAAACATAGCGAGCTAGCATGCTGAAGTGGGTAACAGGTGGCACTTGTTACCTCATTTAGTTACATTAAAGCTCTGTGTTAAGGCATTAAGTGTAGCTGCACAAGTACACAAGTAGTCGCCATATCTACACTGCAACTAATGTGCGCCTCCTCAAAAATGTAACTCCACATAGGGGCTATGACAGAGAAAGAGAAAGCAAAAGCTATGACTGGTTAGCATGGGCTGCTGTTGTTTTCTAGATCCATTGTTGGAGACTGTTTAGGACAACAAGCAAGTTGAAACTTTTTGTGGAGGCGCACATTAGCGACAGTGTGGCTGCAGCAGCTATGTGCATAGCTTCAATATCTACACACTAATCCCTTAACACACAGCTGTCATATAATATAATTCACAAGATGCGCATATTATCAACCTTAGCATACAAAACTTTAAGCTGCTTCTTCCTATATTGTCATTCATTATCTGTTTATACAGGAGTCCTCACTTCTGAGTCCTCACAGGATGACTTAAAGTTGATAACAAATACATTTTAGTGCATCATAAACCTTTAATAAAGGTTTTTATGCTGCTTATAAATGCTAAATATGGGGACACCGAATAAAGTTCTGCCTATTTATTGGTGTATCTGAGAGTCTGGCTAGATAACAACCAGCTCCTGGTGATCGCTGCTGGCTATCACAGTAAATGACAGAATGTACTGTAAACACGCCGCCTGCATGACAGCAGTCTCCTATTCAATAATGAGACAAGTCACACCTTCCCACCACCGCTCTGTATCACAAAATGGAAGAGTGACAGAATGTAAACACAATTGCTGTCTGGCTTGTAAATCTGTCTAATGCTGTTTGTGCTATTAATGTGTGAAATCTGACACTGAGCGATAATAAAAACCTACGCCGCATGTACCTACAGCAAGACTGCCATTAACCCTTTGCATCAAGTGTAAATCCAGCATAAGACAAAGGTCACTTAACTGACAAATTGCAGACCGCTAGCTGAAGTGCCAGAGCCGTGCTGATGTGGTGCTTCAGCTGTGAGGCTGAGCAGGTCTGACAGTCCATCTGTAACACTGGAGCAGGACAGAGCCTGAAGACTGCCAACAGGATCGGGTCAGCGTTTCTGCCACCAGCCCACCGGCTGCAGAGTGTGACTGACGGAGTGACACGCTCACTCCTGCTCCCACACACACACACACACACACACAAACAGAAAGGGGCACAGCCGCTGTGACGCGCAGCCACGCCGCTCTGCTGTGTTTATGCCGCAGTGACAACGGTCAGCTGTTCAAAGAGCCAGCTGCTGCGGAAAAGACCACAGTTTGTGCCTTGATCTCATCTGCGTCTGTCGCGCACACACTACACACACACACACACACACTAATACACTCACATAGATGCGGGTGGGGTCAAAAGGACACTCGTTGGTGATGCTGGAGTAGCCAATGGCGTCGGGGAAGCGGCAGTGAGTCAGGAGGCTCCGCCCGCCGTGGATGATGGCCCTCACCACAGACACGGTGAGTCCGATGGCCGACGCTCCCGCCATGAGAGCTGCAGCCAGACCGACTGCGAACAGTGACCACGTCTAAAGAGGGAACAGAGAGGCAAGAAAAAAAAACATCAGGAATCAAAAACCTGATGACTGATGATATGAAGCTTTAACGCTCCCAGTTTGGAAACTGGGGCATCTGCAACAGTAAATAGATGAAAGTACAGCCAAGAATAAACATGACAAAACAGAAAGGAAAAATAAGTCAGGTAAACATGAAAACATGCCAACAATCTAAACTATGTTCCTGAAGAAATGTGCCAAAAAAGAAGCGTCCACTGTCAGTACAAGAAAGTCCAGTGAACGCTTAAAGGAACAATGTGTAACAACTGCACAAATGAACATGAATACATGCCTATTTAAAACCCTATTCCTATTTAATATACAGTCTAAGGTTGAAGCGACTTGTTTCCCCCTGGCTCCTCCTCCCCAGACTCAAGGAAGCTCTAAATTATTTTTACCACTTGCCTGGTCAGACAAGTGAGTTGCCAGATTTGCTTGCCCAACATGGTATTTTAGTTGCCCCGGGCAAGTGGGCGGTCCTTATTGTTGAGCCCTGGTCTGTGTTACAAACTCAGAGGTGTGGAGTTTGGAAGGCCTGGGCATTTACCATGCAGGGAGGATCCTGTGTTTCTGGATCTTTTGCAATACTTGCAACTAAAAGTCAGAACATTTTAGCCATCAAGCCATCCTGGATTTAGAATCAGTCAAACATACGGTACACAAAAATGCAATACTATGTGTGAACTACATGATAATTAATGAGTAATTCCTAAATAACTGATTTATGATGCATTGCAAGAGATCAGACTAGGATATACAATATAAATATGTCATTTAGGGCTGGAACTTACAATAATATTCATAATTGATTAATCTGTTGATTATTTTTTGGATTAATTGATTAGTTGTTTGGCGTACAAAATGTCAGAAAAAGGTGAAAAAATGCTGATCAGCATTTCCCAAAGCCCCAAGTGAAGTCTTCAAATGTCTTACTTTGTCCACAAACCAAGGATATTCAGTTTCATGTCACAGAGGACTAAAGAAACCAGAAAATATTCACAACTGAGAAGCTGGAATCAGAGAATTTGGACATTTTTAAAAAAAAAAGAAAATATAACTCAAAAATTAAATTAATCGATTAGCAAAATGGTTCACAATTAATTTCATAGTTGATTAATAATTGATTAACTGTTGTAGCTCTAAAAATCATTAAGTAACGACCTCGTAATATCCGTAAAATCGAGGCCACTTTCTTCACGACTTGCTGCTGATTAACGGTGAATCAGATGCTGAGTGGCTCTCATCATGAAGTAATGAGGACTACTCTGGAACGACTCTACATGATGTATCACTTTACCTGACAGGGCACAAAAAGAGTAACTAATGATCCAGTCATCAGTTATTAATGAGTCGTCACTAGTTTGTGCCACCAGCAACCGGTTCAGAGTTAATCAGGAGCAACTCATGAAGAAAGCGGTCCGATTCAAAGATATTTATGAGATAATCATTACCTGATGATTTATTAATACAGGATCTCCCAGTCTGCTCTCAATTTCAGTCTCAGTAGGCTTTTCTGGCAGGACATTTACATGTGCTGCCAAAGCAAAGTTTCTAGTAGCTCATTATAATCTAACATATAATCCTCAAATCACAGTTATTTAAAGTTATTAAAAGTCCGTTAATTAGCAGGTAGATCCCAATCACATTTTTTGGGCACCATATTGTAAAATTGTTACCAAAATGCCCAATATTCCTGGGTTCAAACTTCTCAAATTGAAAGATCTGATGCCTGTCTTCATGCTATATAACTGACTGTAATTGAGTTTGGACCAAGATATTTGAGGATGTCACCTTGGGCACCGTTGTTGTAAGTTGTAATCTGCATCTTGTCCACTATTTTTTGACATTCCATCGACACAATGAATCAATAAAATAGCCTGCAGATTCACTGATAATGAAAATAGTCCAGCACTATTGATCCTACTAAGAATGATTGTTTGTGTAATCAGAGGCTGATATGACTCATGTGGCTCCGCTGTTGTCCAAAACCTATTAAAAGAATAAATCAGCCACACTGTCGCATTTTCCTTTCTCTGGCAAAAACTCAGTAACTCATCAAATCTGCAGCTAAATGGTCCCCAACAAATGCACTGTTGCCCTTGTTTGCTAAAAGCTGGTGTCCAGTGCTGTTCACGGCCCATCTTTTAAGATAATAGGCTTGAGGCAGGGTTAATGATATTAAAGGTTACTGAGAGATGGACCAAGTCATGGTTGGGTTTGGTCCCGTCATGGCATTTGTTGTTAAGAAAAACATAGAATAAAGCCAGCCTAATCGAGACACTGGCTTTGATTTTTAAAATGGTTTTTTTTTCTTTTCTTTTTTTTTGGTGCTTTGAGCACCACAGGACTAGTGCCATTCAGTCTCATTATAGTAGAGAGAAGGCAGACATCTCTACGGCCGATATCGCCAAAACTCTGCAACTCACACCAAAACAATCTTGATGGATAAACAGCGCTACAGGCCAAGGGAAAAATATGTATTTTTGATTTTGGAGTGAAGCGTTCCTTCAAGCTTTTAAATAGAGCATTTTGCAGAAGAATTCAAATCGAATGTTCTGATATAATTGGTTTAATTAACAATTCCGGGCTGGTCCAGATGGGTATAATAGCGAGTAACGGGTCCATTCTGTGGTCAGCTTTGCAGGTGCCCGTTTGAAAAACTGGACCCATGCAGAACTCTGGTGATCCCATCCTTATGTAAGTTTGCAGAAGGTGAGACATATGTACAGAAAGTCTAGAGCTTTTAAAATCACTTTGTGAAGATGAGTGATTAAGGCGAAACTTGATAAGAACAATAGAAAATTGTTGCAATTTGTCTGGGAGATAAGAGCTGTGGTAGGCAGCATATGTAACAAGGAACATGGAAAAAAGGGAGCGTTGAGATTACATGTTATTCACGCTATGTGATGCTTGGGTGACTGAATAAGATAACAAGACGGTTGGGGAGTGAAACTGCTGCTTGTCAGCGCTGCCTTGCCCAGTTCACGGTTGCTCTCCAACAAAGGAGACGGGGAGTGGTTTATCACGGCAGGTTTGCCTGGGCTTACTCATTCTGCTCAGCCCGACAGCTGACTGAATAAACAGAGGAGAAGACGTGCTGGTCGACCAGAGGGAGGAGAGAGGGAACTATTTCAGCTCTGCAGGACCACATGCAGACACCTGAGGCAACACGCAGGAGCTCAAAGGCGCTTTTTAATGTCCTCCTGACTAGAAAGACGCAGACAGAAGCTGAGAATAAAGTGTGAGGGAGAAGGGAAATATCAAAGTGAAAGCAGTGCAGGTAGACAGATCAAAATTAGCAGGCAGCGTCTTGAAAATACTGATCTGGCAAAGTACGAGGGATCAAGAGAGAAAACATCAGGGGAAAGGACTGACAGCACTGTCAGAACATACTGTACAAAAATTTCCTCTCTGGGAGATTAATGGTTTCATCACTTCTTGAGAACATTCCAATAAAAACATAATAGTTTATAGGAAAAGTGATACTAACCAGGCCTTTGCTCTTCTTGTTTTTAGACAGGATAATAGCCAGAATACCAACAACAATTCCCTGCAGAGACAAGACAGATGAGATTTAAAGAATGTTCATATCTCCAACCGCTATATCCTTCATACAGGGGAGAGGGATGATAAGATACAACACAGAATTACCACAAAATGAAAAATTTTAGATTGCACATCATATATTTCTCGTCCAGTCTCAGGACACTCGAGGTAGCAGCAAGGGGACAAAGTCAAAAGATGATGTCTCTCAACACCACAGCTGTGCTAACACCACAAGAATTTCAAATATGTGTTTACCTCTGTGTGTGTTTTGAAAGTTGTTTTAGAGAGGCCTAAAGAAAAAACACACGAATCACATAATGGCCCCTTAGCTTAACATCTAATTCATACTAACTGGAATGATCAATATATCATTAGATGAAGCTGCGACTGATTCAAACTATTATTTTCTGCATTTTTAAAGGGGAAATAGCATATTTTCACATTAAAATTTATCTCCTACAGTAATTACATTCATGAAGAGTTTTTTTTCAAGGGTTCTTAGAAGTAAGCAAGTTATCAATTAAGAGTTTGACTGAGACTTCAAGACTGGGTTACACCAACAAAGATTAATTGTATCTAAGATCAGTTTTAATAAGTTTACCAAAACTAGATTGAAAGTGAGTAGGTCTAAATCCAGATTTAAAATTAAGCAGAACTCTGTCGCGCAGTTTAATCCCTGTTTAATAAATTCCAGTTTATTGATGTAAAGGCTATGTTGTTTGCTAGATAAAAAGTTAAAATTTTAAATTGTTTATTAGCTAGCTAGCTAAAAGGTTCACAAAACATTACACTTTTTGCTTGCTTGCAAACAGACAAAATGTCACATTGTTAGCTAGATAGTTTAAAAGTTACCAAATTGTTACATTGTTTGCTAGCTAGCTAAAAATTTAAAGTGTAACATTGTTTGCTAGATAACTAAAAGTTCACTAAATGCTAGTTTGCTTGCTAACTACAGTTAACAAAACGTTGCATAATTTGCTAGCTAGCTAAAAAGTCAAAAAAAATGAGAAACTGTATGCTAGCTACAGTCAGAGCTGGCTAATGTAGCCGGGGAAAGGGAAGTCTGGGGTCCCCTGCTGGAACAGTTACCTCCGCGACCCGATTTCGGATAAGCGGTTGAAGATGGATGGATGGATGGACGCTAGCTAGCTAAAAAGTTCAAGTGTAACATTGTGTGCTAGATAACTAAAAGTTCACAAAATGTTACAGTTTGGTTGTTAACTACAGTTAACAAAATGTTGCATTGTTTGCTAACTAGTTAAAAAGTTAACAAAGCATTACATTGCTGACTAGTTAGCTAAAAGGCATCTGCAATAGAATTCATTTTCAAGGTTTCCGTGTGGAGTTTGTATGTTCTCCCCGTGCTTGTGTGGGGTTCCTCTGGCTGATAAGGTTTCCCTCACCATCAAAAACATGTGTGCTAGGTCAGCTCTGATTGAGGTGCTGGCTAACACAGCTGCTGCCCACTGCAACTAGGATGGGTTAAATGCAGAGACTGAATCTTAGTGTGGTTGTACTCTTTATGATTGTATATGTGACAATAAAGTTGACCTTTAGCTAAAACTAAACTAAGGTTTAAGATTAAGCATGATTAAACTGGGTTAAAAATCAGCCTAAATCATTTGCAGGATTTAACACTTCCCAACAGGATTTTAAAAGGGGCTATGAGGAGCTTTTTTACCATACAGATATGCATGTTAATGTCACAAATTGTTTTCCCACAGCCCTAATAAAGATGCTGAAATGGCACGAGCCTAAAGAAGCCCTTGTTGTAATATTGATTTTTTATTAATAACATTTCTGCAGCACTTTATGATCAATGCTAGGCTCCTTTTTCTCAGGGAGTGGATGCATTTGTAACTTGTGGTTTCAGGATGCAACCACAGTGCTGATGGGAAATCCTATGGCTTGACATTACAGAGTCTGAGAGGACACCACTGAAATGGAAATTCTTTGGGGTTTGTCAGTTTCAAAATCTGATTGAAACCATGTGAAGAACAAGTTGTAAAATTCCCTTATACTCTTATGATATTCCCATAAATGTCATTAAAATCCTCTCTTGGTTCCAATTATTTGAAGTGCAATGTGCTGCTGTGGACATGGTAATCAAAAATCTGTATTTTCACCATGTTACCTTGCTGTCAGAGAGCCTTTTCTGCCACATTGTACACTTATATAAGCCAAATATCGCTCGCTACAAACCAACCAAACTCCATTGGCAAACTCAGTCATTTTACCTTGCAGAAAACAAACAGGAGTTGCTGGCATAACGTTGTCTCAATTGGTTAGTTTGTGTTATTGTGTGACTTCAGTACTTTAAAAGATTAGTTCAGAATCACCAATTTCACACAATAAAGGCAAGCAAACTAAATGATCAAGGCAGCAGCAGACCAGGAACTCCCATGTTCTGCGAGGTACAATTACTGATTTTGCCAGTGGAGTCTGGTTGAGAAAGAGACTGCAATATCTGTACCTTATACAAGCCCACTTCAAATAATCAGGACTATCCCTTTAATACTGCTGAACTGCTACAAGATCAGTGTGAATCTTTTGTGTGCAACCACTCACTACAAGGCCGGAGGTGAGGGCGACCACATTGGAGATGGCGTACTCCATGGCTCGGGCCTGCTTGTGGAGGTTGATGTGTCGGAGCACCACGCCATGCACCAGCGCTCCCAGGAGGAAGTTAACATGACCCACAAGGACCATGCTCAGACCCATTTTCATCAGGGTCTTGGGGTCCTCCAGGCTGGCACAACACAGTCCTTAGGAGGGCAACGGACAGAGAGGAACAAGTTAATGCTCAATGCAGCGAAATATAAAGAATCACAAAGCAATGCAGAGAGTAGCAGCGGTTTTAGATAATGTTACATAATCCATGTTGTTCATATTGTATTGATTAGATATACAAGAGCCAGGTCGAAACCACTGCAGAGATGTCACTTGTATTAATGATTAGCTGCTAAACACATAACTACAGAGCTGGCTGTTCAGACTGGAGCAGGCTGGAGATGACGAAAGAACAAAAAGAAGAATGGAAGAGCATTTACATTAACTGAAATAAAGTCAAACCTGGAGTGACGATGATAAATATTATAATTTACCAGCGATTGCTGGTAAAATACAAAAGAAACAACATGAATGAACATTTTAAGTTAAAATGTTAAGCCTAACTAAAAAACAAACAAACCTTGAAATCTACACAGCAGATGCTATCTGAAATGTAGCAAATGAAAGAAAATATAAAATTATGGTCATCCTCCCCTGTGAAAATGAGATTGTACATCTCATGATCAATTGCTTAATTATGAGCTCTGTTGGGAGTTAGATTTCTTCTTAAATGAAATTGTGTGGTTGAGATACACCTCTCTCTGTGTATGTATAAAACAAAGTGTTTTCATTTTAACCTGGCCACTGCTCCCACCTCCACAAGACAATTTCACAAATGAATATTTGGGTAATTCTCACTCAGATTCAGTATTTATGTAGTGTTTTTCTACTGCAGGTCAATGTAATTATCAGGACAAATAATCATTGCTCAACACTATGATACAGGTGAAAAGGAAACATCAGCTTCATCAGATTTCACCACCTCCACACTCCTGTGCCACATTACCACACCCAGACAAACACTCCAAAAGTTTTAAACAAACAAATGTCTGAATAAGTTCTACACACAGTTACATAAACGTTTCAGGCCCATTTGTTACCTGCACCAGCCATCTCTGTCAGGTCACCATTCGTCTAAATTGACGGTGAGTTTTGTGCGTTGATCTTATCAGCGTCTCTTCAATCCAAACTAACTCCAGTCAGTCAGCAACACACGCAGACAGGGACACTTCTGTTCATTTTTTTCAAAATAAAACATCATCTAAGCATCTATCACTAAAGTGTATTAGAAATTGCGATTATATGTGAGTGATAATGGTGCCTTATTAATTAATACTTACAATACACTTTAATTTCGCAAAATGCTCCTTATGCACACCCCCAACAGTTATTTCTTCTTTGTGGGTACGTTTCATGCTTTTATTTTGAAAGCGAAGATGCTAATTACTTGTTCTCTGTTATATTTCGGCAACCTTGATGCAGGCGAGCACAGGTGCACCTGTTAGCACCTCCCAGTCTTTCATGGTAGAAAAGAAACGTACGGACATGTCTTATACATTAGTATCTGCTACACTACAGTTAGCCGAATTTATTCGTTTTTTGTGGATTAAAATTAAAATGTTTTTGCATAATGTGGTGCACATACGTTATTATGCTATTGCCGGTGTCAACACCTGGATCAAAGCCTGGAAAAACACGACAGACGACTGTGCTTTATTTAAACCTGATGACTGAATGATTAAATTTAAATATTTATCTCACAGCAAAAGAGTACACATGCATTGAAGCAGCTCCTTAAATTACTAAATAAATTTTGTTCAAAATGATATATAGGCCTAGATATTATATATATTCAATTATAGATGGAGATGGATAAATAGAGAGCAGGCTGTTTCACAGTGTTAATGTGATTCCATAGCAAGGCTACTGTTAACATTAGTATTGAGTTACAAAATTGTATCACAGATGCTATATTTAGGAATTCTGTATAAATGCAAACAATGACTAAGCAGTGAAAATATAATCCCAAAATAATTGAACTGTGAGAGGGATCATTTCCGTGTTTTTAAGGGCTTCACAGCCTTCACATGACAATGTAGTATGACTTTAGTGCCACCAGGTGGAGAAATGGTGCCATTAAAATAGGAGAAAGCAGGTCTCACACGTTCTGTGTTTTTATTTGAGTTGAGTCCTTTATTTTCAGTGCTTTGACAATCTTTTTTTAGGGAATACAAAAAACAAAAACAAAATCATAAACCCAGTTTTGATCATTGTCATAATGACAATGGTTAAGAGCAGTCTTTCAGTTCTTCATAATGATCAATTACTGCATGCCCTTTGATGCTGAAATATTTATTACAAAAAGAATTCTGACATCATTATAGCATAGGTATGTTTCTGTCAAAATATAATACAGTCATATTATATTAGGTATAAAATTCCATATGAAATTGCTTCTTAAGTTAAAATACCCTCAGTAGGGAAAGTGATCACACTATCATAAATCAATTAGAGGCTTAAGGAGAAACATTGATTGCCTATACTAAGTCTTGAGCTATGATTTTAGAGATGACTTGCATCCATCATAGTCCATGTCGGGGTGGACCTTTCTGGATGAGGTGCGGATGCTGCCTTGTTGTTTGAGATTCGCCAACCGGGAAGCAATCAGATAGAAAATCTCACAGATGTTGAGCACCACACACACGACGGACGCCCCCACCATGAAGTAGGTGAAAACGGTCTTCTCAGTGGGCCGGGCTATGTAGCAGTCCACCAAATTTGGACAGGGACTGATATCACATTGGACCTTCCTCGGTAGCTTGAAGCTGTCGTAGATGTAGTGGAGCAAGTAAAGAAAAATGATCTCAAAGGCGGTCTTGATGAAGAGGCTTATCATGTAAGTCCACCACAGGCCACCATGCTTTTGGCCTGGGTTGTCGTACAGCCGCGTGTCCTCACCGTGCTTGGCTCGGTACTTACGTTCCCGGTCTTCCCTGTAGGCCACATGGAGCGCCACCATGAAGGAAGGGCAGGTGACGAAGATGAGCTGGAGGGCCCAGAGGCGAATGTGGGAGATGGGAAAGTAGTAATCGTAGCAGATGTTTTTGCAACCCGGCTGGAGGGTGTTGCAGTCGAAGTGTCCCTGGTCATCACTCCAGACCCGCTCAGCAGCCACCACGAACACCAACACCCGAAAGACGAAGACCACTGATAGCCAGATACGTCCGAAGGCAGTGGAGTACTTGTTGACTCCGTTGAGAAGACCCTGAAGAAACTTCCAATCCATGGATTCAACTTTTGTTGGCTTTGTATGATCTTAGAAGTTTAGAAATCTATCTTATAATGTTGCAGGGTGGAAACTTTATACACTGTGGAGCTAGAAGACAATGGAGAGAAAGAGACAACGTTACGAAATTATCCAGAGAAATGACTGTAATAATACATAAAATGTATCAAATCAGTTTTGATTTAGGAAATATTCTATAATTTGTTCCAAATATTTCACTGTGTGTTTTAGGTAGGTGTTCTCGTCCCTGATCAAACCATTTCTTTTAAGGCTGTGAAACCTCAATTCCCTCTCCTGTATCTCACAGTTAAAAGCATTTTCATTGACTTACAAAGTTTGGCACTTTGAACAAAGATGCCTTTAATAATTGATGAAACCCTCCACAGTGCACAGGAACACTTGTCCTCAGACTTGTACACTTTTTGAGGAAAGTTTAACTTGAACCTTGAAGGTAGAATTTTCGTGTTTATTCAACCTGCCTCCGAATTTAGCAGTCCACATTGACTTAAACGCTCTTAAATTTCAGGTTCTTTGCTATCAGAGTCTTAAAACTAACCCAATATCTAAAATTACAAAACCGTGACTAAAACTTCTTAGCTTACCTTAAGAAAACAGGCCTTCCACTCACTCCATCGTGCCCCTTGTCTGGGAAGTAGACAATGGGAATGCGTTCCGCTGGTTTTGGACAACCTCTCTCTTGAAGTGGGTCTCTGATATTGACTGGGTACAAGAATCAACTCTTGGCCATAATCTAGAGGCGTGGCCACTTTTTTTGGCATCCACCCAGAATTTACCTTTAAACCTCTTTCTACTCCTTGTCAGCATCAATTTATCTTAGAACTGACACTCAGCTAAGAGAGATCCAAGAATGATGACTGTTTAAGCTCACTTTTACTGCAGCAGTTTTTATTGTGTTGTTGAACCCTTGCTGGATTTGGCGAATACAGCAAAAAGTCCAAGACAACGACAAAAGACATAGCAGTTTGACTGAACAAGGAAATCCGTTTTAGAGAGTGACTTTGAGCAATTTATTAAAGGTGATACGATACAACTAACAAGTGGACCTTAGTGGAGCTAATTCAGCTGTTTGTCTACTCAGATCACCACATTTCTTGGCAGGTGACTTGGTATCAGTTCCATTAGGTACTGAGATGTGGAGATATGCACATTTGTAGCTTTTGATTAATCAGGATTAAAAGGGGCCACCACCTAACATGTGTTTGCACATGCACTCTAGAACCATTGGCCCTAAAAATACGCCAGAGATATGGAGTGCAAATATCACAAAATCAGATATCACAGGTTTTGCTTATCAATTTTCTCAGGTAAGAATGTGCGACAGTCACTGCCTCATAAGTACACTCATTTTATGATAATGTCCTTTACAAATCTACTTCTTTTGAAGGAATGCAGGATGTGGTTAAATGTCATCGTGTTGGTCTGAAACTCAGTGAAGGAGTGGTGATTTTATCAACTTTTGTCAATAATGTTACTCCCATCAGTAACAGTGTGTAGATCATTTTGTAGCCATATAACACATCACACTGTGGTTTTTCTGATTACTTCTGAACATTATGTAATCCATACTGCTGCACCCATTTGCGTCAATCCAGCAGATTGTAAAGGATCATTAAAGATATCTTTGCCAAAAACACATATGATAGTACTCTTGGTAGGAGATTTCCAGAACTTTCTGTACAGGGATAAAAGAGGAATATGTGGCAAAGCAAATGTCACACGATGGTTTTGTATTTTATTAAATCTAACCTTCATATCTTGGTTAGTGTGTGCTCATACAAAAGTATTTCAGTTAAAGTTTGTGTTAAAGTACAAACACTACAGCTCTCACATCTCAGACTGAAGCAATTTTATTTGTGGCCATACAGATAACAAAATAGTCTCAAGCAACAAATAATCATATAAATACTCAAAGCATAGTAAACCTTTAGTGTACAGTATATTCGTTATTTTAGATCACAAGTCTTAAAAAAGAATACATACACATTCAGCTCAACAATATTAAGGGACAAAAACTATGTAAAAAAAAAATACGATATGACCTTTGTAAACATTTTCTTACCAATTGTTTACAGATAAATCTGGCCAACAGTACAAAAGCTACCTAACATAGTTTTACCTTGTTCTATTATTGCAAGTTAAACTCAATATGTGTCTCTCAGGAGACTGCTATGCTGTATGCTGGGGCTGAGCTCGCTATTCCAGCTTCTCCGATGCCGTTGTCAGCTATCTTGCTCTTCTCCAGGACAGGCTCATTGTATGCCGAGTTCGCCTTCCCAGTCAGAGGGGTTCTGGTCATCATGAAGGAGTTTTCTCTTGCTGAGCGGGGGCCTCCGCTACAGCATTCCCAGAACCTCTTCCCACACAGGTAGAAGATCTCGCAAAGAGTGAGGAAGATGCACACAAAGCTGGTCACCACCATGAAGACGGTGAATATTTTCTTCTCTGTCGGCCTGAGGAACACAGAAGAGACAAGAAAAGTTAGATTAAGATTTATTCCTTTAAAGAAATTAGCTCTTCAAGTGGAGGTCAGGGGTCTAGTTCAGCCTTTTAGATTCCACAATCTTTAACTATTTAGAATCTTGGAGATTCCCTTACCTGGCAATGTAGCAGTCCACCACATTGGGACAGGGGGCTTCGTTGCATTTCACCAACGGTGGGAAGAACGTGGCCTCATAGATGTAGAACAGCAGGAAGACAAACACAGCATCCACCATTATCTTAAACAGCAGGCTGAAGAAGTAGGTCCACCAAAGACCCCCTCGCTTCTTCCCTGTGTTATCATACAGAGGGGCACAGTTCTCCCCATGCTTCAGCCGATGTTTGCGCTCGCGTTCTTTTCGGTAAGACACATGGAGTGTCACGAGAAGGGACGGGCAGGTGACAAAGATCAGCTGGAGAGCCCAGAGTCGGGTGTAGGAGATGGGGTAGTAGTGGTCGTAGCAGACGTT
>JAJHUR010087608.1:0-13111 GCA_027495735.1 Lutjanus campechanus | reverse complement strand
GCCTCCTCCAGGTTCTGCTTGTTGCTTCTGGTTCTGGCTTTAGACAGATCCACCAGGTCAGGCCGCAGAGCATACAGGATTGCCAGGAACACAACTCCACTCCTCCAGCTCGCTTTGAAGTCTTTCACATTTAATGTGCAGCCAGCTCTGATGGAAACAAATCATTTTATTACAGGTCATTCACACTGTACTTTTTTGCATGCACTGCTGCAGCACAGTGACTGTTTTGACACTACAGCACAAACACAAACAACACAAACAGGCTTTAAGATCAAGGAAAGGTAAGTAAGAAATATTAAATATTAAGACTAAAACTTTAAATGCAACCAAAGTCCAACAATACTATAAATATGTATAAAAGAAAAGTAACAACCACCCAGTATTTAAGTAAAAATCTAATAAAAAATCTTGGTGCAAGACATCAAGGACAGAATCCATCATATTTGGACCAATAAATCTTAAATTAAAGTAAAAATTTGTATTCAGTGCCTGTGCTTCAGCTACTCCTGCCACTCTTTGTCTTTGTGTTGTGACCCCATCTGTAGTTGCTCGATGTCCACATTGGGTCTGAGGAGATTTTTTTAAATGTGAAAAGTCGTGTATGTATGTTTCCAGTGAAATACAATAAAAAACAAGTAAACAGATATTTGATATAATTTGAGACATTTGTACATGTATATACTGGAATGAAATATGTAATTGCTTGGTATTTTTTGAGACTAGTGGTAGTGATATTACAGGATTTTATAGAAATGTGACTCTGCATATTTTTATTTATTTTGATGTTGGAGAAGAACACTAACATATCCAAAAGAATAACAAAAAATAAGGAGAGAAAGTTTGAGTTTTGCTGAACTTCTGCTAATCTTTTCAGCCAATTTACATTGTTTGCTAAGCATTTGAATGTGGTGCATGTGTGTTATCCAATAAAATCAAGGCTTGGTGTAAGATTGACAGAGACTGGCCAAACATTTTGGCACAAAATGAACCTTTTTATTTGTACGCTAGCATGAGACTGGAGTTAGATTACTTTTGGCATCTAGAAAACACTAAGAGACAGCGATGATACAGATATGATTACAGCCCATGTTGCAATCTTTTCATAATTAACATTGCCAGAGATGTAGATTCTGCTGTGGGAATGTTGTCCTTTTTCTATTCGCCAACAACTAACAGCCAGTCACTCTCTCTTCTTCTCTTATAGCTTCCTCCATTAACATTCTCTTCAGTCTCAACGTCTCTGCCATGATATCCAGACAGAGTATACTGAGCTAGCTTCTTCTAATAGCTAGCTGGACCATAGCTGGTGCCATGTGACGCAGTGTCGTAAAGCGGGTGGGAATGAAAGTGGCGCCATTCTTCCTACAAGCCAGTGTATCATCAAAATATTTTTGAAGCGGTTATTTTAAGGTAAAATAGTTGCATAATGTTGGTTTAACAGATTTTGGCAGGTGAAGCATGTAAATGCCAACACGACAGATCAGGTTTTGGTCTTTAGCCCAGACCTGAAAATGACTAAGAGATCCCTGTGTGAGGGTGCATCCCTCCTCCCACCACATACTTGGCTCACAACAGAAGAGTTACATCAATTAGAGGTTTTCAAGGTTCTGACATGCAGATACATCAATGTAACCCCAAATAAACCCTGCACGATACATGTAGATATATATATGCTCATTAATACCATTCAGTTGACTGGACGCTTACTTGTGGCACTGTTCCCGGACCCAGAGCAGCAAGGCCTTCTTGGCAGAAACCCTGAAACGTTGGTGTAGCGGTGAGCCTCTGGGAGGAACGGGACTGCTGCTGGCCGAACGGCTCGACAGGGTGGAGCGCGAGTCGAGACTGGCCAAAGACTCCATGGAGGACTGACGGGAGCTGAACGAGAGGCTGCTGGCCAACTCCTCGATCTGAGGTAACCACCAAACACAAGTTTCTGTTTAACATCTCAGGCAGTTATATTTGGAAAGTGAGTAAAAGTTTTAAAAAAAAAGGTGTCTGACAGTAGGAAGAAAAACACAACTGGACAAAAACAACAAGTAAGATAAAGGGCGGGAAACCTTTTCTCTAGAGACTGCAGACACTGAGACACCTAACATCACAAAAAATACACCAGAATCCAGGGGAACCTCTGTGGCTTACAAAACATATTTTAAAATCTCAATGTGCTTAATTTTACGATTGCAACTGGTTTCCCTGCTCCAATAATTAAAAATAAGAGAACAAATGTCCACAGTCCTGAGAAACAGGCTTTTCAGTACTGAAGATTTTGTCTCTGCGAGTTGAGAAGAAGGACAGAACGATCAAAGAAGAAAAATAAACCAGCAGAGAAATATGAAACACAAGAAAGAAGAAGAAAATCTATAAAAAGTAAACATATTAAACTCACATGATACTGTAGAATGATTGTCCATATGAGGCCCAGGATGATGGAGGGTTTTCCATCAATGATGTCAGGAATGTTTATGTTGACGAGTTTGATCTGAGGAGAACACAGGAATTTTTTAGAAACTCTCACAAAGTCCCAAATGAAACACGACAGGGAAAAATCCTTGCAGAAATTTAATAATCTCATAATTTCCTGCAGTCAGTTTCATATTTTGTAGTTAAATATTACAATTAGAGTAATGTTAAGTGGCAAAATCCAATGCTAAAATGCATCATCCCCCTAGTCATCAATATCAGAATTAAAATTTTCAGTATATGGTTGATAATTGTATTTTGCAGACAGTTCAAGTGACCCTTGAGTGTCATTTACCGATTTCTTCTTTAGAAAGGAAAGGGCTTTCTCAATGTTGCTCCTGTGCTGAAACATTCCTTTGCCTCTCTCCCGACTCTGCAAAACAGAGAGTTGGTCAGTCGGTTCATTAAACTGTTGGCTGCAGGTTGGAAAACATGGTAATTGCTTAAGTGAGAGGGGGAACTCACAAGGCGCTGGCCGCTCATCACCTCCAAGAGGTCCAACAGTTTGGAGCCATCACGGAAATCATTGAACAGATCCACGACCATACATGGTGGCCTCCGCTGTCACAATACACATATATTTTAATTTCTTTCATTTATGTCACATTTGCAGCTATAAAACATTCAGAGATTTGATACCTTCAACAAAGCTGCCACATCTACTCTGTTAGAAGAAGTGTTTCCTTCATTTGGTTTTAACTGCTTAATACTGAACTTTCAAATTTTTTATAAAACAAGCCATGCTTACAATAATTTGATAACCAAAAATGTAATAAAACAGCCTAAGAAATTTGTGGCAGGGTTAAAAACTGTCTCGAGGCGAGGCATGGAACTTTGTAGCAGCATGCCTCAGCTAAAGGACGCTTTTCCCCTTGTGACATTCAATCAAAACCAATTGGTTAAACTTATAAACACATGGCGGTCAAGCCAAAAACAAGGCTGTTTTGAAGATGGGAAATCTTCTGCAGATAAGGATGATTTCTGCAGTTTCACCTTCTGCTCTTCGTCAGGCTTTATAACACAATAACAAACACGTTGTATACATCACTCTCCCCATACTGTTCCAACCAGGACAGTGCTTACTAACACCTCTGCGTTAATAAGTAGGACAACTTTAATTCAACAAATTAGATTCCCATTTCAAAAGGGAAAAATCACAGTATGACATGAGGTTGTTTGACAACTGGTTATATTCATACAGACCGAAAACCACCGAAAGGGCAATTCTGAGGAGCCCCAGCATTGTAGAAGTAACTAGAAGTAATTATTCTGTTGTTTGGTACATTACCATGAAGGTTTTAGCTGGTGCTAATTTGTCAAAACTCAGCTCAATTTGGCTAAACCTAGCTAAACTTGACAAGAAGCTAATATCACAACTGACATGTCACATTGTTTAATAACTAAGTTGAATCCTTTCCAGAAATGTTTGTTTATATTATGTCCTTACGGAACTTTCTTTATTGAGAACCTGCTCGTAGTACTCCACGACCTTTACTAACCTCCACAAGACACAAATAAGGGAAAAAAACTATTTACCTCTGTGCACACATCTTAAAAGTCTCATACTAAGTTACAACCATAACCTAAACCCTTCTTTTCTGGCAGAGAGGTGCTGGCAGAGCGCTGAGATGAAGTGTCTGCACATGGGTTTTGTTACTATGCCAACAGTATCTTGAAGATTCCTATGGCCGCAGTTGTTGCATGTTCTAGCATCGCCCTTTGTTTTTTATTATCTAAATTTCTTTCAGTATGAGCACCAACTGGAAGATGTTTGTGCTCTCATATGGTCCTTTTCCATACACATAAAGCCTAAAAATACAAACAGTGACAAACTTCAAACCACAGAGATTCAGATCGAACTATAAAAGTACCGAGAGCTGAACACACAGACACTTTTTAAGACCTCTCTCTCTCTCTCTCTACTCTCCTGAACAATCATGAGTCTCGGTTCTCTGGTGCACATCAGAAAAGCAAAAAAAAAGAAAAAAGAAAAAAACAGAAAGGCAAACTCTCCTCTATTTTCTTGGTTACCAGGGTGACAAATCCCCATCTAATGTATGATTGGTTGCCCGAAAATAAGACAATGACAATACCAGTGCCTTTCAGAAAAGTTCTGAGATTTTCAACTAGAAGTGCTCAGAGAGGCCAAACAAAAAGGTGGAATGCTCAGAAAAAAGAAGCTGGTTGCAGAACATTTTCTTTAAGCGGCCGTATGGCGTCACAGACACTCTCTCCTCAATGGGAACAACTGAAAAAAGCTAGAGCTTTAGAGACAACACTACATTAGTCTTTCCCCTGAAGGTTTTATCATCACGTTTCCTCAACAACAAAATTAACTTTGTTTAAATGTCAGTAACTCTGAACTTTCCAAAGAGGACACAGAGCATTATGGAAAAAAAAAAATATCCATGTGACCGAAGGTACTGTTGCAATGTGAGCTCTAATGTGAACAACCACCAAAGGATTAACAATCATCTCCACCATTTGGCTCACTGCCCACAGTCCCCACCGTGTCCAACACTGAGCCCTGAGCTCGGCGGATCGAGGGGGTGTGTATGGTGGGCGATGGTGCAGGAAAGGGGTGGGTGGTGGCCGTCTGTTGCTGTCTGTCTGTGTGCTGTGAACCTTGCTCCTCAGTGCTATATTTACGTCCACAGTTCCCCACCTCCACCCCACTGTCCTCCACTGTCACATTCACAGCTGACCTCCAACATGAGGCAGACCGAGAGCTGACAGTCTGCTGCTGACTCATGTTAGGAGGTTGTTGGAGAATAAGACCCTTTGCAACAGCACTGCCTTGAAAAAAATCTTCTGCAAATTTCAGGCCATGTTGGCTTTCCTGTAAACACAAGCTGCTGACTGGGACAGGCCCTGTAATGGAATTAAAAGTAGGATGTGGTTTAATAGCTCATGTAGCATCACGAAGCTCATAATGGATTTATTTTGGTTTTCTTTGCTCCTTGATGTCTTTTAGAACAAATTTAATATCGTCAGCTGACTATGACAGAGTTCACAGACTGAGACAGTGCTGCAACATGGTTGTGTGACTATAGTGAATCCAAACTAACCTTTAAAAAATCCAGTGCCACACAATAACCCAAACAACTTCACAGATCGAGGCTGCCATAAACCAGCAACTCCCACGTCCAGCAAAGTAAAATGAATGTTTTTCCCAATGGGGTCTGGTTGGTTTGGAGAGAATGATATTTGGCTTATATCACAGTGGTGTACACTTAAACTGATGATAGAATTTAGGGGATTAAAATACCATTTGCCACAGCAGTACGTGGCTTAGGTTCCTACACTGGTACTCCTGCTAGGTAATACACTGTAGGTAACCGACTAATACCTCATACAATCCGAACTCTCTCTTTAAACTGTCAAATTCAATTTAAAGTGTGACCAAGCGAACTAAGTGTTAATTATCATTAGACTCATTGTTAAGTTTCTAATATTATATAAAGCTTTGAGACTGGAAGGAAGTTATCTTAATGCTTTTATCCACTTCAACTACTAATGACAAATCATATTTCATGTCCAGAGAGGTCAGAGAGACAAGGCTCACCTTTGCCAGCTGTGCATTGACCCAGTTGGTGAAGGTCTTCTTCTGAATCTGTTCTTGTTCCACTGTTGGAAGACAAAGAAACACACAATGTCAACTTTAAATTATATGATCACATCAAAACAGTAAATCACACAGCCAGTTCAAATTTAAATAGCAAGCATTAAGGTCATGATGCTATACAGAACCATTTATATTGGGCGCAACAGTAAAGCAGTCTCACTTTCTTACATTGCTAATATTATTAGCAACAACTCACTGGCTCTCTTAGCCAGTGAGTATGAGACTCCACATCCTTCACATTGTAGCCTATAGTCTCGTATAGTGTATAGAGTTCTACATTAGCCGTGGCCCAACGGCCCCACAGCTACAAAAACTACCAACTTTGTGACCAAATATTCCATGCAGGAAGCCCCCTGTGGTCACCAAGTTTTACAAAGCTGAGGCAAGGCAACAAAAATTTAGGATAAGTGGAAGAAAAAGTTGAAGTAACTAGATTGTGTACCGCCAGTTTCCTCAGCAAGCCGAGAGGTCTAACTTTTTTAGACAGGGTTACATTTGGGGCACCAAAAATGTACTACCAAATTTAAGGGGTTGGTGGATGGTGTTTTTCCCTGTTGTCAGTCTTTGCCTCTTTTTCAGAATAACATCTTTTACCCTGACAAAGAAATTTCCTTTACAGCACAGCCAAGGAGGATGAGAGCAAGTCTCTCGTCCATACGTAGATGCACGCTTCCTTCTCCTTCTGTATAATTCAAGAGAAAGAAAACAGCTCCCACATGAAACTGCTCTGTGGACTATCTTGGGTAACCAGGTCTTGATTTCTGGAAAGAGACACTGCTGTTGAGTATTTTTTTTAGTTGAGCACCACAAGCCGAGTGCCATCTAGCTAGCTCCATTATATTGGATTTGGGGTTAACTATTCCTTTTACCAGAAACGGTCTGTTTAAAAATATAACAAATAATACCCAGCTTTATACATTGCACTGTTCTACAAACTTAGTGTGCATTAATGGGCTCATGTGGTGGTAACACATGGTTCCTCTGGAGGGAAACACAGATACATAGATACAAATCAAAGCACATTTTGTATAGTCTGCACCTATTTACTTGAGCCAACTGAATGCCTCAAAATAGTTTGAACATTTGTTCAGTAAAATCACAAAGGTAGCATTTGGTAGCAAAATGTTTACAACTACAATAATCGTGCCTTTTAAAAGCCACTTATTATTGCAGCAAAGCTAACACCCAGGGGTTTAGCCAATCAGTTTGAAAAACCTTTGGGCATAATAATCACAAACAGAAGTATTTGGTCTGTGTGTTGCCTGAACAAGCAGAAAGCCTCGGTGCAATAATGAAAGCCACAAAGAGAAAATCAGCACAAACAGAGCTGCAAGCAAGGATTCTTCAGATAAAACACATAACAAAGCAAAGACTTTTTAAAAGTAAATTTCCAGGCTATATTTTTCCTATGATAAATAGAATTGTATTCGATTTTTATTCATTTAAAAGTGTGTCCCAAAGAAAAAAGTAAGTTGTCGTTATGTTATATAACTGGAATGCAGTTCAACAAAGAGAAGCTGCACATGTACTGACTGTCTCATGCAGTCATTCCCACAGCCTGGGTCGGGACCCACAGCACTCAAGCAATATAAATACAACAGACTTCATCAGTTAATTATTCACCACTCACCATTATAAGGCTCAATGAAGTCATTCAGGTCAGTGACAGTATGAAGAGTCTCACATGTAATCCAGTTCTCAATCTCCATTGTCCTCATAAACTCAATTTACTGATTCAATGAACGTCTCAGTCAGAGCTTTTCTCAACCTCCTTTGTTCCACTTTTCTCAAATTAAAAACTGTACACAGTATCTCCAAAAATGATCTATCCTTCAACAAGATTCTTTTTTTTTTTTTTTTTTACTTCAAACAGCATTCAGCAAACTGCTGCTCAGTACAAAGATGGTCATAAAAAGTAGGAAGTTTTTACCATGTATAACTTATTTTTTCAAAAACTCATTGGTTAGATCTTGAATAGTTTAACTACAATCCAATTAAACTTTGATCCACCAGTTCCTCAGTTCATGTTGTTCAAAACAGCAGTTTAAGGCTAGTGGTCCTTTCTCATCTGCTCTCCTTCAGGCTGTCTGACCCTATGAGATGCATCAACACAGTTTACAGGCTATTTTCTGTCTTAATATGTTTGACAGTAGGCCACCTCTGGCTTCAGTTCACTTGCAGTCTAATCTTAATCACTGGGAGCCCCTATGATGACTCAGACATCTTAATATAATTAATGTAGCAATATCAAACAAAGATAAAGGAGAGTGGGGAGGGGGTTGTTTTTTCTTTAACAACATGACATCTGAGTCAACATCTGGATAGCAGCACTGCTGATCACTAATCTTCAAAACATCAAAAAATGATGAGCAACCTGAAGAGCTCCTGTGCTGGCAAGAGGATAAAGAAACCAGAGAGTTGTGACACACTTGGGAGTGTGCCAGAAGAATTATATTAAACAAACACATTTGGTGACTGTGACCGCAGCACTTTATAGTCACTTCCAGAGTGCTACCATTTCAGTAGCTGTTTGAGCTTCTGAAATTAATCCCTGCTACCTCAATAACACGGTTAATTAGAAACACAGTCATCATTTATAAAAGTCACAGAATCTTGCAAATTAGCACTTACAAATGACCGTGACTGTGTGACATACAAGTAATCACAAACCATGGTGAACTAACAACTGCGGTTGGAGCATATATTTCCAGAGCAGCAGGCATTTGGAGCAATGGGCATTTGCTTTTGGGATAACAGGCTGCTGGGCAAATGGACTTTTGGTTCAATAGGACATTTTTTGAACTACTGGGATTGATTTTGGAATAATGGACTGTCAGGCAGCCCCCCCAGCATGTGAACCTTGTATGTTTTGGTGAAAGACTAGTACATGTTCGCTTAAGTGTCACAGTTTTCTTTATTTACTTACTTACTCAAACTATTATTATAATATACTATTATTTTATTATAATTAGCCTTCTAGCCTATGTCCAAGCTAACTGTGAACTGCACAGCTGCAAAGCCTCTATAGAAGAACTAACTGCTTTCAGACCTCTCCATTACAGTTCCAAATGTATCTGACTGGTGACTGACGTTCCCACAGTGATTCCATATTTCCTGCAGAGCAGATATTCATTCGCTTCTCTGAAATGTCACGGCAGAGCTCTGCCTTCAGGGCGATGCTGTATTCAGTGTTTCACAGGTTAGTGATAAAGATTAAGTACGTTGAGATTAAAAGGTACAGTGTCTGGATAGAAGCCAAGCTCTCGCTTTGTGTTTCGATGAAGTTTTTACTTTGCCTGTATGCTACACTGACTGTTTTTAAGCAAACCTTTAACATTTTTTTCCTAAGGAGGTAACTATTATACTATTGAACACAAGCCCACACTTTGACATACTGGTATATTCCCTGCACTGATCTGGGTGACTGAAGAGGTGGATACATGCATGACTTGGTAGGAAAAATATTTTCTTCCTATCAGGTCCAAAACTAACCCTGGCCCTAAGAGCAAACTTTCGCTCAAAAGAGAAAAGAAGCCCGTGTTTGATTTGTGATTTATTTGCTGATTAAAAAAAACACGGCTAAATGGATACAACACGGTTCTGGGCAGAGCTTATTTTCAAAAGTATTCAAGTTTATGATGAGCAAAGATTTCTACATTCTCCATTTCCATCAATATCTTACGTGTGACAGATGTTGAGATGCACATCATGTAGTTTGTGTGAATAAATGTAGATGTGTTACACTGCACCAGTCCACTTAGGACATTTTCATACACTGCTAATAACATCCACTATATTACTGGCCCTTTGCACAAAAATCTGCACAGTTAGCTTTATTGTTGTTGTTTTGTATATAAACAGAAGTCACTACCATAGAGATAAACAAAAAACTCACCCATGATGGGATCACTCATGCTGATTCAGCAGGGAAAGTCACCAGGTCTCACCTGGTGCATATCAAATCAAATCAAACTTCTCAATCTATAAACACATGGTTTACCACCCTGACTCTAAACGCTGCAGATTCACACCTTCAGGAGAAGTGATGTGAATGATATGAAAAAAACAGCTAACAGTCGACATTCCCAGCTGGCAGGAAAGCAGGTGAGCCCAGCTGGGCTCCGCCTCCTTTAAATCTGACTCACAGAAGCTTAAGGCCTGCCCAAACAAGACATGCAGCAAGCCTCCTGCAGCCTACAGAGTATTCTATGCTAAATAAACAGTCAAATGTGTGGCAAATTCAAATATTATGCTGAGAAAAATTGTATCTCTTACCTAATCAAACCTGCCCCCTGCACATGAGTGACCCACACATTTGTGCAGGGAAAATGACAGATGTTGGATTGCTAAGATGTTAATGCTGAGGTGGAGGAGTGTTAGGAAGACATATCAACAACTGCTGCTGACAAATTTTGACAAATTCTTTGCTGGTTTGTATTTTTGCTGTTGAACATCTGGCCCTATTTTAGAAAATCGTTCTCACTTCAATCAGCTGTATTACTTTGCTCAGTAGAAAATATTAGTAATTTTTTTTGGCACTTTTCAAGTTTTGCACTCCTGCATGAATCATGAGCTGGTTCTGTTCAATTATGCTCTTTCGCACATCAGTGTACACGTAACCTTAGAAGACAGAAATTAAGGCAGTATCATAGCTAATACTAAAAAAAAAGCTGTAAAATATACAGTTATGAAACCATATGAGTCATTGTTTGATCTATGTATGATGTTGACAGTCCCCGATTACTAATGATAGATAAGATAATGATAGATAAGACAGCACAGAGCACAGTTCAAAAGATCAACTTGAATAGATAAATGGCATAGAGCCCTCATATTTTGTTATTTAAAATCACTTCATACTGGCTGCCTCTCCCTGTTTTAAAAAGGACTTTTTAAATGAAGGGGCACTGCACATGAAAACATGTTATTTGAGATATAAATTAAACTATATTAAACACATCAGTGCTGGTGTAAACACTGACAATTCTTAATAAATTTATAAGAATCATTGAAAATGGCACAAAACACCACCTAATGTTTTAGATCATCACTTTACAAGACTAATACTGACAACTGACAGTCAACTATTTGGAACTGCTGTACATCATGAAATTTGTTAAAAAAGAGCGGTAAGGTCCTCAAATTAGAGTTGGGCAGCCCCGGCTCTTGAGTGGGAGTCTGTGAAACAATCATTTTCAGATATATGCGGTTCGAGATTCATCATTCATAGGAGTTTACGCTGGTTTTTGCTAACCCTCTATTGTTCAATTTTGGTGCTGACAGCTATGGGAGAACCACCAGGCTTGCTTTGCTTGGATCTACAATGAGACACTTTGTAAATTTGTTAAGAAAAGTGCTACAATGATGATGGTGATGGTGATGATGATGATGAATATTTAGGGTTCAAACCCTATTGAGTTTGTGCCGGTTTATTATTATTTTTCTTCCACAATGGCTCAAACTGCTGCAAGATGGAATGAGCTAGAAACATGAAGCTCAATTACTGTAATTGATGTGCAGGGTTTTCCCAAGAAATATGAGCCCAATCGGCCTGAAGGTGGCGCTCCACAATTTTGGCCGACTGACTCAACATTTCACACAAAAGTCCAGATCAATGTGCTCTACACAAAAGCCTCTTAAACACAAGAGTCCACCCTGATGGTTTTCCACTATTTTGAATTTTTGGGGGGGAAAAAAATCTTAAACCTACACTTTAGGCTTGATTGCTAGAAGATTTTCTGTGGATCATTATTGGACCAAACTTATCAAAAACTGCAAAATACTTAATATCTTATTTAGTTATCAAGATACTGATCAATGAATGTCAACAGGGCGTGGCTTAGCACATAGAAATACAGTCAGCAACCACTGGGCCAATTCTCAGGATACGTCCACATAAGTACCTGAAACATCCTGAAAGTTTCATTCAAATCGGCCAATGAAGGGTGCTGAACATGCAAAAAAAAATGGGTGCAGCATAAAACAAATCTGACTATAAATCAGAAATCATTTGTCCATCATCCATTGTTTGTTTTCGTTACAAAACTCACAGGATAAGTTTCATAACAATGTTGATGAAAAGGTATAAGGGAGTGAGTTAATAGTCACAAAGGTTATATAAAACATTACATGTTTGAACCCTACATTAGACACACCCTTCTTAAGAATCTGTGAACCTACCTGATTGTTCTGACATGGTTAATCACTTTAAAAGCATCGCATAATAAAATCAGATTAAATATAGTCTGTACAAGGAAGTATTCTTCCCAACCCTGCTCCTGACACTGAATACATCCAACATTCACGCACAGTATGAACTATTTTACTGAAATTCCTTCATCATTACGACATCAAATATACACAGAAAAAAACAAGACTTATTTAACAAGCTGGCTTGTCATGGGGGTGTTAGGCTTACATCACCCATTCTCCACATCGTACCAGCTGGAAATGACATAAATGGAAAAAACATTTACAAGAATTTCATAAAAACACTGTGTTCTAAATGTTGAGAGGAAATGTGCGAAGTCATGTGCTAAAAATAATTTATTGGAGAAACTTGCAAGAATGGACCAAAAAAGAAAGAAGAAGATAGACAACTGAGGTGGGTTCATATCGACAAAGAAAGGCAGACAGGCAGCTGGGAAAGACAACAAGAGAAAAGTTGTTAACACGCTGAAACAATCCACATAACACATTTATGATGCAAGAGCGGATGGTGCAAGAGGTTGAGAGGCTATAAAACAAACTAAGAGAAAGACTGAATGATGTCCATGTCAGAGCCTGTGCTGCCGTCCATTTGTGGTGCCACTATCACAAGTACAAAGAAAAGAGGAAACAGCGTCAGATTTATGTCCAGACATCTGGCCTCAGCGTTTAACTGCTACCTTGCCTCAGTCACCAGACAATCAACTTTAACCATGAACCAGGTCTCACGAACAGACCACTTTACTACAAGTACTGAAATTCAACGAAGTGGAGATTAACCAGAATTAAAAATCTTCCTGCAGAAGTCACACATGC
>JAJHUR010087605.1:0-12789 GCA_027495735.1 Lutjanus campechanus | reverse complement strand
TGTGTATATAAATATAAATTTTACGTCATAGCATGTATGTGTGTCCCTTCCTCCCTGTCTATCTATCCATCTGTGTATGTGTGTGTTACCATATTATCCCAGATATAGATTTAATGTCATCCTAACAGACTGGCTGACCCCGCCGCCCTCCTTCTCTTTAAGCCCTTTAAAGGAGATGTATTCAGAATCGAAGACGGGCGACCGGAGCTGAAATACCAGCGTGCCCGGGCAGCAGCCACACCTTAATGGGATAGACGACGGCCTCTTTGACTAATCGCTTTGCGTCTTCCAGGCCGATGATGTCCTCCCATCGCACATTGGGGCTGTGCAAATAGATGTCCTTTAGGAAGAACACACAAACACACAGAGTGAGGGATGCATGTGGAGGAAAATAAGCGCACACACACACATCTCGGTGCGATTAGGCTTGTGTAAATGGGTGTCCTTTAGAATGAAACCTCAGATAAGGGAAATAGATAGAACCTGGGCCTTCATTAATACAACAGATCAATCCATTCACAACAAAGCTCTTTGCTGCTCTCTAGTGGACACATTTGGTAATGCACTTAAAGCACATGTTCACATTCTGTGGCTTCAGGTTCAGATTAAATCAGCTCCTTTACATGTTTGTTTTTCAGCATGTGTGTTTCCTGTTTGTCAGTTTTTGCAATACAGTATTTGAGTGTGTGTGTGTGTGTGTGTGTGTGTGTATTACCCTGCTGATGATTGCAGCCAGTTCTCTCATCTCACCACTCATTCCAGAAAAGCCACTGAGGGGCTTCAGCAGCCGTTCCTGCAACACAACATAAAATCATCATTATTATTAGTAGTGTAATACAGTGGAGGAACAGGTACTCAGATCTTTTACATACGTACAAGTAGCAATACCACAGTGCAGTAATACTTAATAAAATAAAAGTCCTGCATTAAAAATCTTACTTGAGTAAAAGTTAAAAAAAAAAAAAGTATCAACATCAAAATATAGTGAAGAGTGTGAAAAGTAAAAGTGCTTATGTGCAGAATAATAAGTATATTTTTGGATTATAATTACTGAGACATTAATGAGTGCAAAGTACTTTATTCACCTACCTTTTCAACTCCCCCTTAGCTTATCAAATCTTAATCTATAAAAATACGTCATAACTTATTTGGTGATTATATTTTGTATATTAATCTGAATCCGAATTTGAGTGGTAACTAAAATTAAGTAGTAGCATTAAGTATTAAGTAGTAAAAACTATTATATGCTTCTGAAGTGTAGTGGAATAGATGTTTAAAGTAGCAGAAAATTCAAATACTAAATGTACTTTATTACTTTCCACCACTTGTATAGTACAATAATTAGTTTTACTATTGCAGTTTGCTTCATGTATTTTGTGCCAGTCAAATGTCTTAAGAAACAGACACACACACAAATATATGTATATATTTGCATGTTTTACAGAGCAGATTAACTGCTCATTGTGAGGATGCAGATCCAGTGTAATTACCATGTGGTCTGAGTCACTGCCAGCTCCTCTGAAGGCATCATGGAGTGAACCTTTGCCGTCAAGGCCCTAAGACAGGAAATACAAGATTCTGATACATTTTGGTGAGCATAACCATAATGACAACAAAAGTGAGAGCAGCTGTATTTTAAATTTTTTTTTAGAAGTTGTGTACATATTTGTCACTTTATGTATATGCTTTATGCTTTTACATTGCCTGCTATTCACATCTACCCCAAAACATATGGGTGCTGGATTTGGTGGAGATGTGTTTTTTTTTTTATGGGAGATAAATATGAACGCATCCATAAAAGCAACAAAATGCACAAACACTGACATCACAGTGACACATTTCAAGATCAATAACTCGTTGGGTTAAAGCGCATTTTTCAGAATACCATTACAAGTGGAAAAAAAATGTCCTTATTGATATTAATCACTACAACTGTCTTACAGCCAGAGTCTGAGGCTATGAGGTTATATCAAGGTAGAATTCCACGATTCTATCCTGAAAGTTATTTACACCCAGGTCGTTTCTAGTTTTACTGCATGTGGGCTGATAATTTCTGAATATTTAAACAAATAAAACGTGTCCTTTAAAAAAATAACCATGACTTCTAAACATAAGTAAAAATAAATTTTGCCCTTGTACCTTTCTGTTCATGGCTGCCTCCCGTGTTGGTCCATTTCTGATGGAGGAGACGTTCAGACCAAACTCTGATGACTCTGGAGGAACAGAGGAGCCGTTCTCCTGGAAAATGAAACACAATCATCAGGATGTCTGAGTAATCTGCCTTTATTTTTAACATTATGGTTGTTCTGTGTTTACTGCTGTGTACGTTTGTAAGTGAGCTTGTGGCTGTCCTCTTGGCTCCGTTTCCGGACTGTGGGCTCTGGGACTGGTTGATTTTGGGAAGAGGCTTCACAGTTGGACAGGGACTCCTGAGGGACAAATAGAGACACAGAGAGACATGCATCAGTGGAAAATGTTAGGAGAGCTATCACAAGTAGATTTCTTTTAAACTGACAATTTCTTTGTTGTTTTTGTTGTGTAGTTTACTCTTTTTTTTTTATTGTCAAGTCCTGAACTTGAAAGAAAGGTGTAAGAGATGAGGAGACTCACCTCTTTACTCCACCACTTCTTGCATGTCTGTTTTCACCTTGACATAAATATATATATATTTATTAATTCACTACATCCGAATAATCCAGAATTTAGCACCAAATGTATCCAACCGAGCAGGAGATGTGATTTTAATGTTGCTCAGAGTTTTAGCAGTGATCATTTACCAGGTTCTGCTGTTCTCCTGATGAGTTTGGGATATTTCTGGAACTTGACGTAGTGATAGCTCTCGTACTCCATCAGCACCATGTCCAGATCAATGTTATCGCAAACCTCGAACTTTTTCACACCTCCATTAGTCTCCTGGTCCAAGGCCACTGCTGCGGCCACATAGCTGGTGAATGGACACACATGATAACAACTCACAGACGTGCACGCACGATGGAAAGATCAGACAGTCACACAAACAAGGTCAGTAACACAAACAAGGTCAACCGTGTCTGCTGTCTTGTGCAGTGAGCCCAGCGAGTCCAACATGATTCAGTTTTTATGTGTTTAGTTGATGAATTGCATGTAGCTGGGAAAGTCAGACACTTTCAGTACAGGCACACACAGACAAACACACAGCCTTCTGTAGGCTTCTTACTATGGACCCAATAGAGATATAACCCACAAATATAAGTATTTCTAACTATTTCCCCTTTCGTTATCTCTTTTTAAAATGCATTTGTGTTCGTTAACTTGCTCCTGTAACATGTAAAATGTTTCATCAATAGTTATCCTGTCAAAAAATGCTGGGTAAGACCACCATGCCACTGCCCATCAGCCACACATGTACCTGAAGGTTAAAATCAGGTGTAATTTTTTTACTTAACTGAAACAAAACAAAAACTAACTGAAATGTTATTGTTTAATTACAAAACTAACACAAATAAACTAAAAATATACAGGAAATGTCATTAGTTTTAGTCTTTATCAGCTTGGTCCAATTTCAACAAATTATCAACTTGCATGTGGAGGCATTGGTGCATGTGTTTATGAAGACGGGGACGACTACATGACTGTGAGTCAACTGCCTTCACAAACTGTTGTGTTTGTATTGTAATATCTATTCTGAATTTCTTAAACTTTACCCCTGACAAATGCCCACCATATTATAATAATAACTAAATCTAATATTCAAACTAATATGTAAAAACTAAAACTAAAACTAAGCATTTCAAAACGATAAAAAAACACTCTGGAAACTAACTGAAACTAAACTGAATTGGGGACAAAAATTAAAAATGAAATAAAATATAAAAAAAACCCCAATACAAATCTAGAAGTCTACACAATAATTTGCACACAACTTCATACTGACCCTTGCCCCAGCAGGTGTTGGTAAATGAGGATGAGGAGGCTCTTCCTCCTCATCTCAGTCCTAAGCTCATCCTGTTGAACAGAAACATAAAACAGTCAGACTCTGTACCACCTCAAACACAGCTGCTGTACTAATGTCAATAGTAATCATTAAAAGTTTGGTTTAGTCAATGTGTGGTACTAGCTGTTTTGAATATCGGTGGAAACTAACGTACAACAAGTACTACTGTTGTCATACCTATTAGGTCTTTTTTTTCCACAGAAAACATTTTGACATGGAATAACAAGAAAAGCACAGATAAGTAACATTAAGTAAGTAATAATGTACAGTGAGCAGGTGGTTATTGTGAAATAAATACTGACAGGATAATGCAGGACTGTTTACGTGATACAAAATATTAATTCTAAAATGATTTTATTTCGCAGTAGTGATCTGATCACTGTACATTATCCTGCTTATTAGGTCTTGTGCAAAAAAAAAAAAACTTGACGCAAAATAGTCATTTTAAAATTATTTTAGTGATTTAACATTGATTTTATTGTTCCTCTGGAGTCTATGATCAGATCTATAATCTTTGTTTACCCTACAATTTCATATCAATATGGCTGCAGTGAAAAAGGTCTGTCCACACACATCCAGCCCTCATTAATGTTAAATAACAAGTCAAAATGTCGCTGCAAAAAAGGTCTACAGTCCAGTAATAGTACATGAGTATTGTATTCTGGTACCCCTTCCTCCTCTGCCGGTGGTCTACACATATGAAGAGCATCATAGCAGGGAGTGTGAGGATATATTGGAGTAAAGAGAGAGACAACTTCCCAATAGAGGGCGACAAATTGCCACAAATTACATACACCTGACACGGTATCTAGGCAACAAGTAAACGCCGACTCTGCATGCATGCTAACTTCGTTAGCTCAAACGTTTCACGTTTAATTGTGACAGTTTAGTTGCGGTTTGCTGCATAACATATGTGTAAAATACAATGACCTGGCCCCAGACACCTGTTAGTCTCAGCATAAAGTTACTAGTCAGTTTGTCATTTTGCCAAAATTCTATTCTATTACAGTACGTGTCCCTCCCCCAAATGGTTATCATTGCAAGTGAGCTACAAGTTATTAGCTTCCAAACAGTTGTTCATCAAGTCTGCTAGAAAACACACACAAACACACAAAAAACAACAATATTTATTCACTCACCGCCTCCCGGGCTTGATGGGCGATTTTCATCGACTGATATGACAGCTCCATCATGATTGTGAGAGGTTAGTAAGAGAATAAGTCTGTCAGTTTTGTGATGTTCGTCAATTGTTTCTGAAGCCTGTCCGCTGTCTCGTGGCTTTCCCCTCAGGGCCACCGTACGTACACGTGGAAAAAAATACCGATAAACAATGACCGTGACCGAACTGCTAAAATTATAAAAATAAGCTTGTATTTTAAAAAGTTATGTTTGGAAATGTACAAAAAAAAAAAAAATCTTCTTTATAAAACATGCTTGTTTCACAGGACATTTCACTGGAAGATTTTGAGATCCTGGTCTTCTTTAAAATGGATTCTTTGGGGCTTTAATTTCCTTCACCACAAAAGAGACATGCGTGTTGCCTTCTACTCATCTTAATCACAAATACTGCCATGAGTTGAACTATTAAATTTCATTTGCATAGATATGTTGTTCCTAATGCAATGATGTAAAAAGAATTCTATACAAAAACATCAAGTCATGATGCTGAATGTGTCCACTAGAGGGCAGTAAAGAGCTTTGTTGTGAGTAAATTGAAGCTAATGAGGGCCCAGGTTCCATCTATTTTCCTTTTCTGACGTTTCATTCCATAGGATACCTATTTATGCTATTCTAATCAGATGAGGACGTGTGTGAGTGTGTATGTTTGTGTACTTAGTATACACAGACTGGCTTTCCTCTAGTGTGACTGTGAATCTTTAAAAAAAAAATTTTTTTAAATATTATTTGTATCCTTTTTTCCCCCCAATGTTTCTATACTTGCATGCCATATTTGTATGTGTTCATTCTTAAGACAAAAATGCACAGCTCCAGTATAAGGTGGAAGGACATCATCGGTCTGGAGAATGCAAAGTGATTAGTCAAAGAGGTCGTCATCTATCCCATTAATGTGCAGCCGCTGCCTGGGCACGCTGGTATTTCAGCTCTGGTCGCCTGTCTTCGATTCTGAATACATCTCCTTTAAAAAGAAGGATGGCGGTGGGGTCAGCCAGTCTGTTAGACTGACATTAAATCTATATCTGGCATGATATGGTAACACATACACAGAAGGATGGATGGATAGGGAGGAGGACACATCAAATAGGATATACAGTATACATATACTATTAACACCCACAGACACAGCCTACAAGCAGTATGCACATGTACTATGGTATGTAGAGCAGGCACACACAAAACCAGGCACGATCAAACACACCTACACACACTTCTATCATCAACACCTGGACCTCTCTCATGGATATGATGACAACAAATCAGGTTGTCTGCATCCTCTTGACATTTGCAGACGGAGATGAGGACTGATGTGTCTCTCCTCTGTTCTGCTGGCCTGTTTTATTGAATAACACCTTCTGTTCACTCAGCATCTCTCCACCTCCCCACAATCCCTAACCTCATCTCTATTTTTATTAACTCTCCGGAGTACTGTATATGAGGTCAGTTTTGCGATTATACTCAGCTGGTGCTTGTTTATCGCCTTAAATTACCCCTATTGTTTACTTTTGTTTGTTTTTCAGAACAAAGGCATCTGTGATGGATTATATACTGTGCTCATAAGTCACTCAGATGCAACTGTGATGCATGTACTGTGATGAATAGTGATGAAAACCACCATGCCAGTGGTGCTCTGACTTTAGTAAAGGTTAATAAACCAGGCTTGTATAATTTTCTTTCAAAATCATTTATTTCTCTTGGCACTGTCAGTTTTCAGCTTCACCGTACAGTAAATTGCACATCAGAGCATTTTTTGTTTCGCCATCCTGATGCTTCTCCAGTTTTGAGTGGTACAGTATGATACAGTATCATTTAACTGCCATGGAAACCCTATATGGTGCTTGATGGGTTCGTGCATCAGTCTGAAAACAGGGCTATTTTATCTGACAATGTTCAAACTAGGAGATAGTGGATTCAGCAGCAGTGAGTTGCTCGTGTAGTACAATTCCAGGTGAAATCCACCAATCATATTTCTAAACGGCTTTGATTTTTCTGCCATTTTAGCTCAGTATTCTATTACAGTATAGTGGACGAGGCCTGTAGATGTGGTTCTGTTTTTGCCCTGTTGGGCTAGTGCAAAGTTCCAAACATTGAACGGAGGCAGAGTAGTCTCAGTTGGTCAGAACATAAAAATTATTCAAGTTTATCTCGACAGCAACATTTTCAAAAGGATTGCAACAACTATTTAAACTCATGACGCTCTCAGATGCAGTTTTTGAATAAAGTCACCCATTGCAAATTCAATCCATCCCATTAAAGGTCCAGTGTGTAAGATTTAGCGGCATCTAGTGGTGAGCTTGCGGACTGCAAACACATCTCCTCACCCTCCCCTTCAAAGCATGTAGGAGACTCTGCGGTGGTGAAACTCGTGCAAAATGTGAAAGGCTAGCGGACTCTGTGGAGGAGGACTGCTCAGGAAATGAAAACAAGATTCTCATTTTCAGGTGCTTATACACTGATGAAAACATGCTTATGAGTATGATATATTGATATAATAATATTCAATTTCTGCCCATAAATCACCACAAATTTTACATACTGGACATTTAACTGAATGAATGGAACACATGCAATTACAGTATAAAATGGCAGAGGTCTAAAAGTACAGAACAGCAGCGTTTTATCCATTTTCTTACCCACAAAGGGACACCACAAACATTTCAAAGGGCTCCTGAATTTCTCCAAAGAATAAATACAGTGTGCACAGTATTTTAGTGTTTTCTCTGCTTTATAGTTTGTGAATGGGGCTCCAAATGTGATGAGATTTAATGGACAAACCTCTGCCAAAGTGCTGAGAGAGAGAGAAAAAAAAAGACTGAATCATGCCTAAAAAAAGTTGGGGCTGTGAGGGGAAGAGGAGGAGAAATGTGACTCCATTTAAATTGAATGATGTTGCCCAGCAGTTGTGAAGTGGTGGAGCACACACCATGACAGTAACTACTGTATAATCATTAAAACACTGCTGTCTCTGGGCTGTTAAGAATCAGACTATGATTCACAAAGAGCCAAACTTGGGACACTGTGCACAGATCACCCTGGCAGTTTTCTTTTTTCATACCACCCTCGGATTTTCAATCTTTTCAAAAAAATACTTTATATTATATACAGACCCATTGAATGTGAGTGAGGAAATGAAGATCTTGGATCTTTGGAGCAAACATGCTTCTTGGATTCTTGATGATGGTTTTAAGAAGTTAGATCTTCATAAAGACCATCATATACTTAAGAGTCCACATGCATATACTGTAAATATGAAATGGGTTTTTACTAAGAAAATAGTAGTTTTGAGATATTTTTGTCATTGCATATTTGTTTTAAAAGTGATTCCTTGGTCCCCAAATTTGAGGGTCAACACCCAGTGTTCATATCACAGCATCAGTATTTCTAAGTGCTTAATTTTAAAAGTGACTCCTTGCTAAAAGAGTGAACACTCAAAAGCCTGATTACAAATTATTCCCAGAAGAATCACATATTTGGAAAGAATAGAAACTACTTGCTTCTTTAAGCCTGATCCTAAATAATGTGGATGTCCTCACTGACTGTAGGCAGTTTGAGCTCTTGGAGGAATGCTCATTGTGTAGAGTAAGACGCTATCACAGAGTATCACAGAGAATGGCGGGCTGAGGCTTGAGTCAGGAAGACATGTTCTTGGGTATTATCAATTATCGGTTTGATGTCACTAGGTAAAGTGAAATAGACTTAAACACTTAGTTTTGGACAGCCTTAATGAGAGGCAAGAACTCGAATGAAGATGGTACCAACTGTACTGATGCAAATTTGAATCCTCTACACTTCCAGGCAAAAATATTTTTGAATTTGAATGATTTTTCACAGACTTTTTTTTTCCCCATGCGAGATGTCAGTGGTAAAATGGTGTGCCGTGACAAGGCAAACTGATGTTACTGTCCCAGTGTGGACGTTTGAGCCTCAGAAAACTCTGGCCTCTGTAAGTAGTGTACCAGCCTCTAGCAGCAGACCCTTGACATAGACACGCATGGTGTAGAACATAGTGACAAAGTCCTGGGTGCTGAACAGGGTGTCTGCTAGAGCAAAACCCAGCGTGGAGGGGATGAAACCCCGGCCATACTCCACCATCCATGTCCCAGCGCT
The DNA here is from genome assembly GCA_027495735.1 of Lutjanus campechanus. Lineage (NCBI taxonomy): Eukaryota > Metazoa > Chordata > Actinopteri > Lutjaniformes > Lutjanidae > Lutjanus > Lutjanus campechanus. The sequence continues at coordinate 3,533 of JAJHUR010087605.1, read as the reverse complement.
CCATTGGACCGACGTGGCCTCACCTACACTGTGTACGATGGTGTCACCTGTGGGGAGGAAAGATTTGGGGGTAAGGGAAGAAAAACAAGAAAATATGGTTACCCCATTCATTTATGACCTGCAGAAAACCATTCATATACAGTAAGGTGATAAAATTGGGGATTAAAATGTGTTACCAGGGTAGTATATTTCACTCTTGGTTGTCCCCTCCTTCCACTGTCTGAAGGTGCCGGATATGATGGTGTCAGAAATTTCAGCCCAGTAACGACCTGACAGAAGAAGAGGACAGACATGGAGTCAAATTTAAATTTTGTCCTTTCCAGATTGATCACAAAATCCTGCTGTGTTTTGCGAGGATTACAAATAAAACCATTTTCTTTTGATGACTCATTTCTCTCGACTTTCAACCACCTTCATTCCTCACCTGAGTGTCCTCCTGTGTCCACTGCAGTACCAAACAGCAGCAGGTACTCTGTGAGCGAGGCGTGGAGGAGACACATGGAGCCCATCCAACCTCCGGCGTTCACAAACACCCACTGCAGGTCCTCATCTGGAAGGATGTGGCCGGGATACCTGGTTCAATTACACTTTATTAGTTGTTTTTCAAACATTTATTCACATCAGAAAGGATACTAATAAACTGCAAAGGAAGACTGATGAAGTTGTTTATGGATGCGTGATGGGGATTTTTTCAGCCAATTACGATAACAGATAATTATCTGCTTCTCATGGGTGAAATTGATAAGACAACCAAAAATTTCACATGAACATTTCAGGATGAACCGATTAAAATTTGGTTGTTGAAGTTCTTGGTCACTGCGACCTCACTGACATCACTATTACACGGAAAACAAAGAACAGTCCTGACCCCTCAAATGCTCTTGTATTTTTTCTAGTAAAGTACAGAGAACTTCACAAATATTCATTGACTTTTATACAGAATTTTGCCTAAGAAGTCAGATTAGATGCTTTGATACAATCAATCAAATCTGATATCAACATAATTTATTTATATTCTCTGGGGAAAAAAAAAAACATTGAGGGAGGACCCTCACTTTCAATGGTACCTCAGTGCAGACATACAGAAAGGACACAACCAAAATCATCTGGAAGAATACATGGCCAACAAAGATAATGCTATAGTTACTGTTTATCTGCTATAAATTCATTATTAGAAATATAAATTTCCCATTATCCACTGATAATTTATAGCCCCAAAATTTGTCATGCATCCCTGTTATTGTTGATGGCTTTAATGGGCAGCATTCGCTACTGGCTGGCTTAAAAGATTAAATCATTACTCATAATTAAATAGAAAATAAATCACTGGATGCAGCCCTCTCTACAAGGCAAAGTAGGTAACCAAGTTTTGTAAAAAGAAACAGACTCAGCAATACAACATGCCATTTGGCTTTAAACACTCAGGTTGGATTGGACATAACAGTCTAAGTGATTGACTGAATATGGGTCAATCACAATTTTGACAATTTATTAATCGCTTTATGTAAAAATGACCAGACGTTTTCTGGTTCCCTGACAGTACGTGTTTGAACATACTTCTGATGCAAAACAATGTAATCATTACCTCTTCCTGAGCTCCACCACCACTTTGGAAAAGGCCTGCTCATGGTCCTGTCCTGAGAGGAGAGACATTTTTACAGTATATATAGATGGCGCGGAAGACAACTACTTGGGCTACACACAATTGCGCAGTTTTACTTTAAACTGCATTTGAGTGAACTGCAGGTTGGTCATGAGTCGTTTTGGACATAAAACTCCTCATTACGAACTCACCTGCATACTGTTTGGCCAATTTGGCGACGTCTTCTTTGTTGAAAACGTACTGCTTGGTGGCCATCCACTGCCGCAGCAACAGCACGACCAGGACGGTGACTGCGGCGAACACGAACAGTTTAAAACTCGTTCTGACAACAGACATGGTTAAAACAAAACTAGACAGACAGGGACACAGCAGCAGGTGTTACTACACGTGGAAAAAGAGGCAGACAGATTGCTCCAAACCCCCCATCGGCAGAGGAGGCGTGAGCGCACAGGACGGCTTCTTCCTGATCAGCCGGGGGCGGGAAGTGACTGCTCAGCCAATCAGAGTGCGAGTCAGTCGCGTAGGCGATGGCAACTTCAGGGTTGCCAGCACATTGTAAACCCCCCTTAAGTAGCTTTTATTTATTTTGCAATTTTGTATGGAAAGAGTCACCCTTAAATATATCTTTTAATAAACTGTGTTAAATGTAAGCATAGATTGCATATATTATTGTTATTTTGTCGCTTTTGCCCGTAATTTTGGAGGTTTAGATGTTTGTCATCACATGTGGATTTGTCCCAAAGAGCACGTTTTTGCCGCTTGTCAAAAATACAGGAAGTAGGTCATAGGGTTTTGTGGACGAGGTAAAGATAGAGGCTGTTAGCCTAAGTTTAGAGGGAGTTGATGGTTCAGTGATTTGACACCGTGGAGGTGACAGTTGTCAAACACCACCGACCGACATGAGCAGTAAAACAGAAATCAGTTTCGATCCAAAAGGTATGGAGCTATATGATTTTTCATTCATCCAGGATAGCCGTAGCTGCAGAATGTGCTGTTTACGCTTAAGCAGAGAAGTAACCCAAGCTCTATGTAAAATATGTGAGCTTTACATTTTTTTGCTAAACGCCAACTCCACACCAGTAGATTTTTTAAAACAAATAATTAGGATACATTTTTGGACTTCGCATGTATTTATTCAGACTTCAGTTGATATGGTGAGCTGCTGTCTCCCTACCCTCTACCTACCGAAAGTGAATAATAACAGTTACAACAGGCTTATCTCACCAAAGTGATGCTTCGTGGATTATTTACAGGCCGAAGTTACTTACATGTTCCAGCAATTCATAAAATGTATTAAAGTGTACTCTACCCCGGAGCTGCTTTTTCTGATAGCAGAGTAAACATTAAATTAACACATTTTTCAATGAAGTTCGGTCACCTTGAATTTGTAAAAGAGACCATATAGGTTTGCTGAAATCTATGTGTTAAGTCACTCAGTCCAGTACAGTGACACAATTCCATGATGAAACTAATTTGTCAGGCCTGTCTTCCCGCATTGACAACGTGCTCATTGTTCTGCAGTTCACACAGACAGCCGTGGAGTCTCGTGACACGAGTTTCTGCTGCGTTTACTTTTTGCAAGTTGCAGCAACAATAAACGGTCATCACTTTAATCCCTCGATATACTTAAATCATATGTGCCTGAATACTTCTGGATGTGTTTCAGTATTTAATGTGTTGCTTACGTGTAGTAACTTGAGCATTACATTTCCTTAATTAAATTAATTATCCTTTCAAATATGAAATGTTGCATATAACTGACTAGTTCATCAGGTTGACTTGCTTGCACATTCATCTGATTAGATTCCACTATTGGCTACTTAAACGTGTGTCTTTTGTCTCCTAAACCCCTCAGAGCACCAGCACCTGCGTTATAACCCTCTGCGGGACACCTGGGTTCTGGTGTCAGCCCATCGCATGAAGAGACCCT